>JAMKCH010073839.1:0-10343 GCA_023653785.1 Ophioderma brevispina | reverse complement strand
CTCAGATGCCTAGGTGGCACCGGCATATTTCTTATTCTACAACACTCCTTAATCTATCATTTTCCGCAGAAAAATTGTGTCCATCTCAATTTTACGGTCAGACCATAAGTTTGACCATGGCTCCCTGCATAATTTGAAGCCCATACGTGCAAATAAAATACATTTTCCGAAGTGTTTTAGAAACACCAAACCGGAATATTGGTTAAATAACTTTAGCCATTGTTTATCCATCATTTATATGCACCTAACTTAGTTTCCGAAATTTCATTTTGATTTTATTTCAATAGTTACTGAGCCCAATACGTGCAAAAATGCACGTACTGGGCTTTTTGTGTTGAATTTTTTGTATCAGCAGAAGTTCATAACGGTGACAACTGCGCCCAGTACGTGCAAAAAATGAAATTTTCCCAATGTTCTAGAAACACTCAAAATTGGCAAATAGCTTTATGCATCATTGACACACCAAGAATAACTTTGTTTCTTAAATTCTACTTCACTCATTCAATGAGTAATTTGAGCCCAATACGTGGCAAAAAATACATTTTCCGAAGGGTTCTAGAAACACCGGAATCTTATTTGTTAAATACCTTTAGCCAGTTTGTTTATCATCTTTCTATGGCACAAACCTTAACGTGGTTTCGCGTATTTCATTTTGATTTTATTCAACACTACTAGAGCCCATCACGTATTGGGCTTTTGTGTTGAATTTTTTTTGTTACACAGGCTTCAATGGGTGAAAACATGAGCCCATACGTGCAAATAAAAATCTTCCCACGCTCGGATCGAGTCCTGTCTTTGGGAACTAAGTTTTCAGGGGGTGTATGTGTGCTAAATGGTAAGATTATTCCAATGTATTAGATTCTGACTATAGAATGCCCAGTCTGCGGGTATTGGGCTGAAAAAGTAAATTTTGTGTTAAAAATTAATTGATCCCAATACGTGCCTTTTGCACGTACTGGGCTTTTGCACGTATTGGCTCTAACAAACGATGATGTTTGACCCAAGTCCTTGTTCCACTCAAAAAATGCTATAGACAGTTTTTGATCACCTAACTATAAGAAATGTTGATTTCAGTTTTGCTACAATGGCCTTGCTGATTCAATTTTTTGCGGGAACCTCTAAATCCAAATGGCCTGCCAAAAAGGCCGATGCTTTGACAAAAACAAGTTTTTAAGGATAACGGGTTGTTGAAGAAAGCCTCCAATCTGCATGTGATTGGTTGTAATTTAAAGCAAATCAAATTTTCTACGGATTTTACATGTTATGGGTTTTAAAGGGGGTATATAAGAGTATGCAGCAAAAATGTGAGATTTTACATGTTTACAAAAAGAGGTCAGAAAGAGATATTTTTGTCTACATCAATGAAACTTTCTTTTCATGAGTAGTTATTCCTTGTAGGACTTTGTCCCTATAAAATATGCACAAGTGAAAAGGCAAAGGCCAACTACAGTGTGGTCCAAAAAAAGTTTACACTTTTAGATCTGCCAATCTCTCAAAAGTGGGGGACATAGTTACAGGTTTTTGAAGATATTTTATTATTACCATATCTTGTTATAACCTGGTGAAAACGGCGTTCAAAACAAAGCTCAAATAACAAAAATGGCGGGCAAAATATGGCAAAAGGGCAAAAACCACTTTGCACACAAGTAAGTCTATGGGAAAAGCATTATGGTGAACAGAAATCAATACCATTGCGTGAAATATAGGCCTACTTCCTTAACTACTAGGACCACCTTCGGTTTGGTGAAAGTGTTTTGCGTTTGAAAATGAAAGAGAGAATATCTCAACCGTGAATGAAACTTGACACTGCTATTTAACATACATAATAAATAAGTTGATTTCAATTGGAGGGATTTTAAATTGAAAGATTTACATGCATGTTTTTCTTGCCATGACTGATCGAGACTCTGCTTGTACATTTCGAAGTTTGCATGTTTGGGACCAAAGATCATAAAGAAGAAACATTGTAGCCGTTTTATTTTAAATTCATAAGATAAACTTGAAATAAGTTCTGAGGGTCTTAATTCTTACCTTTGTGGTTTTATCAAATACCAAGTCCCATGGATGGGGTGCATTGTTCGATGTGTGTATCAATCTTGGATATAATTTGTGATCGCCAACAGAGTGCAGGAACTTGGCCGTGTGTGCAAAGTGGTTTTTGACCTTTTTTCTCGAGATGAGGACATTTTGTCATTTCAGCTTGTTTCAAATGCCGTTTCACCAGGTTTAACAACAGAATTGTAGTTAATAAGTACCTTAAAACTAGTTTGATATGTTACCCACTTTTGAGAAAAGTTGCAGACGAAAAAGTGTAAACTTTTTTTTGGACACACTCGTATCTGGCTAAAAAAGTTATAAATAGCGCCAAAGTAAAATGTGCTCACAATACAAAAAAACCACAGAATTTTTAACACATCTATATGAACATGTAAGGCTTAAATGATCAAGTATCTGTACTCATTAATGGACAATGTGTCATATAAAAATGTTCAGGTTTTGTACTGATCTAGAAGTAAATAATAGCATCAAAATGGCCACCCAGAAACTCCAAGGGCCGCTGTTTTAACTTTAAAATCTGACTTATTTTAAATAGCTCTTAAATAGAAACTCTACTGCCTGTAGCTGCTTAATTGCTGCAAGTTTCTCATTTTCAATATGCATTTGCCAACAAGTGTGAAAAAACTATATTTTGACGTTAGCTTACATAGTGCTCCATACTTAGGCAAAACATATATAATGAACGAGATTCATTCTGTCCGTTTGTCAGTTCTGTATTGTTCTTCCCACAGCTATTGCGAAGAAATACTACTAAATAATACTTAGTAGATATCATTTGTGTCAGATCTTAATCATGCGAAAGTTTTTGAACATTGAATGATATGACTCGTTCTCAGGATAAATAGCTACATTGATAGGAGATTCTTGCACTCTTTGGACAAAGGCAAATCCCTGTACATTTCAGTCCATTTTCGTGGACTTGAACAACAGATGGTACTGGCAGTATTTTGTCAATCCAACCAATTTGAATTTCATTGGAGCTGTTATAATGCATATAAATGCCCGTGTGGGAGATGGGAATGCTGTCAAAGAATGTGGTCAATCTTTAGTAGCGACAATATCCTAACTTTCCCTCTGCCCTCGAAAGCAGCCATATTTCACACTGCCTTCAGTGGATGAGCTCCTATAAGCCCATCACACGATGATTCTCAGTTTAATGTTCAATGGCTATGGACATTGATGTAGCATGTTCTAGATACAGTTTGAGTCAGGAAATAGACATATACTTGAAATCAATCCAAGTCCACAAGCAGCCGAGGCCAATACAATCGACATCAGTATCCAGGAGAAATATTAGAACAACTCTAGGATGGAAGTTACTTGAAGTGAACAAAGTTGGGCATGCAAGATTAGTTCTTGATCAGGTTCCTCCAAATAAGTTTAACTTTGGAATTTCTCGGCATTTAGTACCCTGTTTGCTTTTAATTCATCGCATGTGGCTCCCAAATTCCCGATCTATCTACAATACTACATACTGTGATCTTCCACTCTTCATTAAAGTGACAGGAGGGCTTTTTTAGGATATGAATTCTCTCAAATTTCACTGGATCGGATTGGCAGACCACCTACCGCGAATGTTTGGAATGTTTATTGGACAAACAGGTGCAAAAGAAAACAGCAAAACCTTGTTGAACCTGCCTGGTATCGTAATCGATCCCCATAGGAAACCATGCGTTGAATTTCTGTGTGCCACGACGAAAAACTACTAATCCTCATCTATTACATAAAGACGCGTATTCGGCTTAGTCACTTCAGGTGGGATCTAATAAATTGGTACGCATTCCATAATATGTAAAAGGAAAAAACCTAGGTTAGAGAAAAACATGGGGAGCTTCGTTCTGCGAAATCTCTCATATCTCTTTAGAAATTTGTCAAAGGTTCCTGGAAACTCGTTGTTTAAGGGCTAGCAAGTGTTGTGGCGAAGCTGCCTTCGCCTGATTCCATTCTGTGACTCGATCAGCATTTTTTGATTGATATTGTAGGGTATCACAAGGATCCGTGCTGATGCATTGAGGCCTTGTTTCATTATAATTTTATTTATTGCTCTGCGGAAAGCATGCCCGGAAGTTGGCAAATGACATGTGAATTCCTATGAGGAAAGGAAAGGGAACATGTCGCGCACCCAATTTGCACCCAGGACGCATGTCTTGCGGATGCGATCAACATGAAGAATTAGCCATCTAATGATGAAACAAGGGCTACTCCTGATTGTGCAGCAGAATAGCAGACATGCAAGCTGGACTAGCTTTTCTGATAAATTGCCAAAACCTGCACTACGCAATTCACTCAATGACCAAGCGCTCAATTAAGAGGGGTGTGCATTTACAATGCGATACACTGGAGATCTTTTTCAAAAATAGTGGCAGTCATTGCAAATTGGACTATGATTTAACATCGTTAAAGATCTTGAGATCCTTTCAGGCCACTGGACATTCACTAGCAAACACATGGTGTCCTGAAACATCAACGTCTGTGCTTATGCATGAGATTGGAGAAGTGCGTCAAACACCGGGAAACACCAGCCCAAAACAACTCTATACGTTGATATTTTCGTAACATGGCCATTATTTAGACTTGAAATTTGTTAATAATGTAATATTTGGTGATGGCGGAGACAAAATAATGACAAATCATTAATGAAACAATCCTCCATGCATCAGCAATCCAAATCGGAGCACATTTAAAAATTTGACTCCGTACAACTGAATTGACCATTTTTTATTGATTTTGCTGTTTTTAGTCTATAACGCTTAAACTTTATTGAGACGTACAAACTAGACTTTCCTGAAATACTTGTGGTGATAAAAACATGGTAAACTTTTCAGCACGATTGGATCAATATAAAAATTTGACCCCTGTACAACTTTGTCTAACCCCCTTCCTTAAGGCACCATTTGAGACACTTAAGAATCACGTGTTAGGGGTCCCTGTCAGTCTCTCTACCTATTTAATCACTCAAACCTTCGTACTTGAGATGTGTACAAATGTCTGCTAGCCCAGGGGCTAAAGTATTGTTTGTAGCTACTAGAGATGATACCACTTCTCTGAAGCCTTCGTATGACTTTGTACGGCGTCCAGAAGTTACATCTCCCTCTACTTCCAGTCTCAACTTCGTCCACCATGTTTCGTTACTGTAAGATTTGATCCAGCCAAATTTCTCATTGCCAGAGTGCCTTACGTAAAAAAAGTAATAGGGCCAACTACCAAGCGGACATCATAATAGGCACTGGATGAATCGAGCACAAGAACCTTCCATCTCCACACGGCCATGGATGGATTGTAACAGATCCAAGTGAATTCAAAATTTGATTTGGATGGAGATGGATTTTTACTACCATCACCACTTAGTTTTGGAACAGGGGGGGGGGGGGGCAAAGGCAATATGAAATTGTAGGGTGTATAAGGCTCGTGCTTCCAAACCAGGGGCATTCGGTGACGGACTGACAAAAGTAAGGGTTTTATGGGCGTACTTTTAGACAGACAAATTGCTTAAAATAGGGGTTGTCTGAGCTGCGATTTTTCTAAATTTCCAAAACATGGGTCTTTGGGTGACAACGATGCTGAAACGGGGTCTTAACATCATTAAATATGTGTTACTTCCAAGAGAGAGTGGGTCGCCCCCCCACCCCCCCCTTGTGGGTTGCAAGAAAAACTGAATGAAATGTCCAGGGGATGTGCACTTATATAAAGGAGTGGCAGAACCAGCATATTAACATGATTAATGCAGATATTTATGCTCGTAGTATTCTTGCAGATAGTTGGAAACAGAAACAATACAGACTGAGACAAAGGACCAAAATGAATGGTTATCATGTGTATTTTATTGATAAGTATGGGCACTATTGCATAAGTATGCGGCAAACACTGTAACCGACCTTCAAAATATTAGTTTCATCCCTTTCTGGCAAATTGCATATTTGAAAGGGACAAATTGCAACCGGTCTTTTTTGAACAATAAGCGAATGATGGTGGCTTAAGTAGAAGTTTTATAGTCTGGGTCAAAAACCCCATTTTTTTACCTCGAACCCAAAAGTAACGTGCCAGAACAATTTTTTTGGCTGTTTCTGTATATTGAAGACCTACTGATTGAGAAAATGTGGGGGGTGCCAAAATTGCGCCCTTGAGCATTTTGAAATACCCAAGATGGCTGCCAAGATATCGACCACCACATAAAAATTAGCAATAAACTCAGGATTAAAGCAGCTATAAAGATGATTATAGTGTCTGTTGTACGGGGTTGGTTTTCATCTGAATTCAAAATTTGTATATTTTAAATACCAAAGTATTCCCTATACTGGAAATCCAAAGATGGACGCCAAGATGGTCACCCCCAAGATATTAGCAATCAGATCAAAGCTTTTTTTAAAGCACTATAAACTACTTAAGTGAACAAGGGGGGGGGGGGTTCCTAGGGACCCCCAAAATTGTTTTCGTGCTGGCCGCTTTACGCGTGTTGGTGGGATTTTTGCGCCTGAAATTTTTTGTATTGTCTGATTTTTAAATGGGCTTCTTTTAATACCAAAATAATTAAAATCGGCCAAGCCGTTAAGGAGATAATAGTGGGGGGTCCCATGGGAACCCCCCCTTGGCAATAACCGGAAGTCAATTTGAGAATATGTTAAAAATAAGAATACGAAACGAGAACCAAAGCAAATTTTATTTGGCTGCATTTAAGTTCCAAACTATACAGTAAAGGTAAACAATATTAGTACATTAAAAATATTAAAACCTTTATGTGCCTGAAAACAACAATTTCATCATGTTAGTTGGCCAAACCGTTATGTACAAAACTATAGGGAAAATGACGTGTTTTTGCAACACCCGGTAAAAAATACAGGATTCCCAAAAACTCGCTGGTTTTGTGGTAATAAAGTAATGGTTCTTCTGAATAGTTATAACATAAAATAAGTTTTCCAAAATTGGTTGATTGTAAGCACAAGGATCATTTTTATTTTCCTTCTTTTTGCACCAATTTCGCGTGTTTGAAAAACAATGTTGCCCCTAATTGCACCCCAATAACAAATATCATTTTTGTTTATTGCTGTTTGGGGTTTTGGTTTCTATGATCATCAGTGCATGGTAATTGGTTAGTAATATGTCGTGCAAAATTCCCTCGGAAAAGTGGTTTCCTTAGTGTGGGGGTCACCAAGTGTTGTTAAGATGAGTTTATTGTGTGTAATTGTATGATTTTTCCCCTTTGTCAATTTAATTCAAATTTGTACTTCTTTTTAACAATAAAAGTCTTCCCACCGAAATCCAAGATGCCGCAAGATGCCGCAATCACATAATAGCAATATTCAGATAATACAGCTAATACAATGATTATTCTAGTGTCTTTGTATAGTTTTTTGGTGTTGCAAAGAATTCAACTTTGTACTTCTTTTAAATACTTCAACTTCAATAATACCAAAATCTAAGATGTGAGCTGGCCAAAACTGGCCAACAACTTGCTGCCACCAGGCATTTGTTATCTGTAATCTCAGCTTCAGAAGTACGTTAGATTATGGGTTTTGTGTCTTGTAAAGATTTTTTTAAAGGTCAATCGTGTGCAATAGTTATCAGTATTTATGACTTTCAGGGAAATCAGGCTGCTAACACAATACTTTACAGCTCCAAACTTGCATTGATCCCTTAATCCTGATCACCACCCAACTGGTTTGTTGATCGATCTATATCGTTTTGGTAGGATAGCCCGGCCTGACGGTGGTTTGCATGCTGATTGATAATACATTGCTATAGGAGGTAAGGCAAAATGACATGAATATGAATTAAGTTTGCCAGAGGGGTTTAGTAGTTCAAAATAAACCAATGTGGTAACAATGGCTTTAAGCAAGAAGCAAATTAGAATGGGATTCGTTTCTTCAAAAACACAGAACTAATCTTTTGAGGTTTGATGACATCACTCGCTGTGGATGTTAAAGAAATCTTCTGTTACGAGTTATGACCAAAACCAACTTCCACGTTTGAGGATAGTGGTGATATGAGGATAACAAAGACCAAGTCGACAAATGAAGAAAAAGCTACAGATAGAGCAGTCAGCTCAGCCAGAAGTCATCGTAATAGACGGATGTGTTATTCTCTGGATTATGCACAGGCCAGTACATGGGAAAATACAAGACTGTGTCAGGGTTTCTCATGTACATCCAAAAAAGCTTAGCAAAGCAGATGTCTACCTGATCTTTGATCGCTACCTTGAGTTTAGTATAAAGGGTGCAACAAAAAGCGGCTGCGCTGGAAAGCAGGTCAGTAGACAGCACCAGCTTAGCCTGAGTTGCTCTTTTCCACCACAGCAAGTCATTCTTAATAATGTAAAAAACAAAGTACAGCTTATCGACATCATTTGTCAACACCTGCTGCATAACACTGTCAAAGAATCACACCAGCTCGGCAGACAGAGACTGTGCTCTCGTCGACCTTTCTGTCGACAGGCTGCTAAACTCTCCAGCTCCCATCTTACAGACATAGAATACTGCCTGGCTAGATACTTCAAGACCAGACCAACTCACTATTACACCTATGACAGAACTACAACCTGGTAGCAATCTTCCACGCAAGGAATGGGTCACCTTAAACCGGATTCGCACAGGAGTTGGTCGCTTCAACAGCAATATGCACCGATGGGGCTGCGACCATCTCCAACCTGCCAATGTGGTTCTCCATCACAGACTGCGGATCTTATTTTTAATTAGTGCCCTAACTTTCGTCCACCTCCACAAGAAGAAGAACAACAACTCCTGGGCCGTGTGAAAGTTCTTCAAGAACAGCGCACAGTAGTACATCGACTTATTGTGACAGGATCTTCATTTGAGTAGAAAATTATCTTTCCCTAGAGACCAAATGTCCAAATTGGAAGGCTAAGCTTTCGACACTCTAGTGAAAGCCATCATCAGAGCAAACTAAACAGTCATGATGTTTCACCTTATATTCACCAGTAAACAAAGGGAGAGAGAACAATAAGAGATGAGTAAAGGATACCCCAGTAATTAAGTTTCCGGTTCATTGGTTGAGAGGCATCCTTGGAGTAGTCTACCGCATTCAGGAGGAATTTCTGCTCCTTTGTCCCTATTGAAGTTATTAGGGGTAGACTAGATGTAGGGGTAGACTTGATGAGTTTCCTTTCAGTCCAATTGGTGTTCCTGTCAAGAAGTTTAGTCTTGTCCCAGTCAATGTTATGTTGGTCGTTCCACACATGTTCGGCGATGGCTGATTTTTGTGTGTTGCCCGTCTGAGTCGCTTTCTGTTGTTCGTCGGTTCTCTTTTTCAATGATCTGCCGGTTTCACCAATGTACACTTTGTCACATGATCCACAAGGAATTAGAGTAGATAACTCGAGGTTGGAGTTCCTTGGGAACATGGTCTTTAGGGTGTACTAGTTGTTGTCGTAGAAAAAAAAAAAAAAAAAAAATTGAAAAGCACTTTATTCAGTATCACGGCGCAAAACTTTGGAATGATCTCCCAGAATCTATCACAACAATTACAAACAAAAATACATTTAAAGCTCAACTGAAGAAACATTTCATCAACCAGTACAATTCTTAATTAGTTACTCCCCAAGACCTTATTTCTCCTCTCACTTTATTCTTCATCTTATTTCTACACCCCATTTCTATCTCTGCTTCCTCAAAGCAATAGTTTGTATACCTTTGCAAGACATGTTGAACAGTCTTTCCTTCTTGTCCAATTTTTTTTTTGTTTTTCTGTATTGTTTTTGTTATGTATACTTACCTTCGTAATATATTGTATTCTTATTCAGTGGGCGTGGTTTATCATGTTAACAAGAAATTTGATTGGATTAGGTCAAAGCTCCGCCCATCCATTACTGGGTAATAGATGGATAGTTCGTGCAGCAATTACGCAGTGCAGTCGAATATTTGACACGCGCAAACGGCGGGTTTATACTGCGCCTTGCATTTCGCGTTGGTACGCAAATGCAATTTACGCAGCGTGACGATCACCGCGCGATGACTTTGGTTCCTTGGGAACATGGTCTTTAGGGTGTACTAGTTGTTGTCGTAGAGTGTTAGTAGTCTTAAAATACACCCGTAGATTCTTCTTCTGTTTTTCTTCTATTGGCTCTCCGACCTACAGCATAGCCAAGGAGTTGACCTACATACTTCAACCTCTGACCAGAAAGACCAGACACCATGTAAAAGACACGAGTGATTTCGCTACGTTCATATCTACTCTGACCCTCAAAGACTCCGAGATATGCTAGTATCCTTTGATGTAGAATCGCTATTCACATCTGTTCCTCTGAAGGTAGCCATTGACATTACCATGGACCG
>JAMKCH010073836.1:0-176268 GCA_023653785.1 Ophioderma brevispina | reverse complement strand
CTTACAGAAAATGACAAAACTAGCAAACTTTTTTCCATGAAAATTTGTTGTTATTATCATTCTTACAAAATTAACCCTAAAAAAGGAAATTTTGAGAAAGCAATAGTGTTTTGAAAATCTACTTCCAAACATTAAATCAGTGGTTTGGCTCAAACACTCAAAATTGGCGGCCATAACTTGTAATTTGGAAAATTGCAATTTAGTAACACGGTTTTTTATTTTCAACTCCACCTGAGATTACCCTTACAGCGAATCTTGTTTTATGAACTGTGGTTTTTTGGGAAAAAAGTTTTGCACAAATTAGGTCTTCAAATAAATCTTCCAAAAGGACCTAAAACCACTTCACACAGAAAATAAGCAATACATAAAACCCCCTGTACAAAATCTGAGTAAAACCTAATTGGTTTTCCGCTTCTGTTATGTAGGACCTCTTCTGACAACAAAATTTAAAAAACGATTTGATTAAGTGCCAATGTGGTTGTTATTTTTTTTTTAAGTGATTTTCTCATTTCTCAGAACATGAAAATGGATTACGGCCCTTTTGAAAATCAACTCTATTTTGCTAATACTTTTAATCCATATACTTGTTAATATCTGGCTTACTCTAAAATTCTCCTTAAGCCACATCCCATACCTGGCAGTAGTTCTTTTTTGTAATGTGGATAGAAGACTCTTCCGCTCTTGAAGTTAAGATAAGCCAGTTCTGCGCTGGTTTTTTCATATGAATAAACTGTTGGCTTCTGTACTTTCCCCTGCAGTATTCAGAACTCTTGGAGCGATTAACTGCCTTGCCAACAGGCACTATGAGTTGCAATAAGTTCATCTACCAAGGACACAGTTCAACGGGTTGTACTTGTACATACATTGACTGACACTGACCTTGTGTGATCTATGTATCATATATCATACCCCAAAACCAGGTGGTGTATTTTCTAATACATTGGGTACTGAAGGCTACTGAACTGTGCAAAGAGAATTGAGATTTCCTAGCTCATAGTGGAGTGGACACAGCTGGGTTTCATTGGTGTTTGGTCACAAGTCACCGCTGGCAACACAGTATCCCCTCATTTAGTCCCCTTTTGGATTGTTTGTACAAATTGAGCCAGAATAAACAAATACTACCAACAAAAGGAAAATACACTTTGGATAGCTCATTTTTAATGTTTAACAGTTCAGTACTGTTACATTTTCTTCATATAATTTTTATGATGACAAAATATATTTACCAATGATTTGTTACTGCCATAAGGCCACTATTCCATGCAAGTTGTTAGCCAGGAATGTTTTCCCAGGGTACTTATTTTTACTTTGTATTAAGGCTCACATGTTTTGGCGCAATTGCGAAAAAAACAATCACAATATCCAACATCATTCAAGAATCTAATGAACAGGCCAGCTAGCTCAGTCAGTTAAGGCGCTTGACCTAACACAATCGGGTTTAAATCTGCCTGAGACCGAGTGTGTTCGTATTTCCCCCGGAACCAGGAAATTACCTAGCCAACCGTCGTTTGTCTCCTTGACCCAAGTTATTGGGTTTGTAATACAGGGTGAGTCAAAACATTGACCCTGATGTGTCCGCCAATTTGAATTTTTAGTAACATATCGAACACAATGTGGTATCTCTGAAAGCCTGTTCCTTATTTTAATTTGCGGCAAAGATCGTTCATATCGTTTGGTATAGACGGAGCTACAGTCGTTGAATCAAGTAGGTCTCTTTTTCCGCTCTGTCCCACTGATTCACTTTGCTTAGTTGGCCGCCGTGCATTGAAATGGGAATCCGTGGATACGGGTAAAGCTGACTACTTGATTCAAAAGACTGTAGTTCGATCCTATACTTATCGATGGAATTTTTAGCGCAAATTAAAGATAATGAAGTAGTCTTTCGATGATCCAGATATGTTAGATGTAGATTATTTAAATATTTAAAATGGCTGACACAATCAGGGTCAAGTTTTTTTTTTATTCCCCTGTATAAATATATTCTCAAATCAAAATGCTTAAAATTACTATGTCGAATTTGTGGTTTTTAACACTGCAAAGAAGTTGTCTTGGGGAAAAAATGGATTGCTAGAGTGGAAATGCAGTCGTAAAGCATGCACATCAAGCATGAAAAACATGACCTATGACTGATACACTCTAGCAATAGACAATTTGATAGTACGTACCAAACTCATTTTTTTAAAATATTTTCCTTCTGAAATTCACATGGGTAAAGGCTGAAAAAAATGTAGGACTGCCTTGAATTAAATACTACTGATAGTTCCATTAAAGCAAATTGTTTCCAGTAATCGTAATGTGAAATTAAACAAACATGAAATTTCAGTATTTTCTGAGTAAATTGTACATTTTTATACCTGATAGTAGTAAGTAGTTTGTGACCGATAGCAAGCATGAAATAGTGCACTAACTGCACTGTCTTTAACACTACATTAACTGCACTTAATTGGTTAAGGATGAGCAAAACTTAAAGGTACAACGAGAGATTTACATATCAGGTGTCCCTAAAAAAATCGAAAGTACTGATTTTTGCCCTGATGTAAAGCTTTCCATCCAAAATATTCCCATCTGAAAAGATTAAGCTGAGAAATGTTTCTTTGTACAAAAACTGTAAAATTTATAATTTTGTATAGGAGCAAATACGAAATTCAGCCTATGTTTTACATTGAAATATAAGTAAATCAAAATCACCTTTTTCTCTCTTTTAAGACATTTCTGTAGCCAAATACAAGGTAAGAAATCTATTGAGTGTCTAATCTAAATGAATTTTACTATTATGATACAATATTTGGATGCCTCAAAACCTCTCGTTGCACCCTTAAGATTTCCAAATTGTTTGCACAAAAGAACAGGTTAGGCAGCTTTCAGTGATGTTTGGATAGTTATTTTTAGCATTTTGGCTCCCTTACATGCCAGTTTGAAAATCTCATTTATTACGAAAAAAGACAAAAACAAATACCAAGAGCAACACACGTTTAAACACCTGATTTTGTATTCTTTTAGCTAAATTCAGTTTCCAAATTTTATGAAATATCATTGACAGCAAACTGGAAGAATGTTTTCTATAAAATGTATGTTTTCCCAAAATTTGGGGAGATTTGGAAAAAGTCCTAAGGCCTTCAGAAAATTTGACTCAAATTGGTGACCCTGAAAGGTTGGCAAATGATACTTATTATCCAGCCTCAGTACACTATCATCTACACAAAAATCCATGATAGCATTTCTGAAATGGTAGCTATAACAAAGTAGGGGGAAACAGGATTATACAGGGATCCCATCATATTGAAAAGCACACATATTGTTTGCCGCATCATAAGGTTTGCAAAAAGGTATGACTATCACCTACTGGTTTGTACATGGGGCAAAAAACTCACTCTGATTTTGGTAAGAAATGACACAAGATATTCCCCTGCTAAAATTCAAATAAGGAATAGTTACTGCAAAATGTGGGAAAAAAGGCATGGGTCACAGACTGCAATGGACGTTGACATGGTTCCCACTGCTTTGTTAACAAACAGTTAAGGTTGTCCAAGCATTCTGAGTTTAAATCGTAACAGCTCCACCAACAATTTCCATCACTTTTATCCAACTGGAGCAACTGTAAATTTTGACCCCTGTAAACTGAAAATGGTTTTACCTAGTAAACTCCAAGCCTTTTAGCCACAGATAGTACAAACTATACCTTTTTGGAACCTTTAATTCCTTATGGTCCAATAACTTAATGCAGCTTATCTTTTCAACTTAAAAGATTTCCCCGGGGTATCTTTGTTACCCCCCTACCGGGTGCTATAGGGCTCCCATTCAGAACTGCTACCCATGGCATTTGTGTGTAGGGCATTGATATACTGAGTCTGCCATAATAAGTGTTGTTTTATCACCTATCAGGGGACCAAACATCTGCTTGGCCCATGGATTAATAGAGGGCGCTACAACGTGAAAATTCTAACCTTTGTAGGCTTTTACTGGCAAGATTCTTGCATGAATTTTTCTAGCGTGGTTTGCCAAGATGCATATAAACAAAATTCAGCTTCTTAAACTCATTTTCTGTAAAATCTTAGAATCCTTGTCAGAATAATCCAGATAACTTTGTTTAAGCAATATCAAAGTTTCGTACTATCTGTTTATGAATGCCACCTACAGGAAGAAATTGAATAATCAAAAGCAAAGGATAAGAAGGATTTAGAGCGATGCTTAAAATTTTCATGGTATTGTATTGAGAAATTTAGCTGGTCTATACAGAAAGATAGTCTGGTATGAACCTTTTTATGATTGACACCACGCCATATCATCCCAATCATATTGGTCAATGGGTAAGACTTTAGTCTTGACAGAAGGGGTAGCTATGAATATTAGCCATTCACACTCAATAGTGTAATCTAACCAATTGATCAGTTTTTGCTTTGTACCAAAGAGTGAACTCGGTTTCTATTATGTGGAGTAGTGAAGTTATTGTCTTAAAATGCTGATGACTAAAAAAATAAAACTGACCACCTGGATCCTAACTTGAATTGTTTATCACCAGTATTTTGAAAAAAAAGTGCCCTCACGGCATAAGATAGAAGACGGCAATGACCCTGGTGTAGGATTTTGAACAAATGCTAGGCTCTAGGAGTTTTCATGGAGTAGGCCCATCAACGTGAACCAATCTGGGTATTTCTTTTTATTTGAAAATACAGTATTTACCAAATGATGTATTCTGGGGATAAGTATGTGAAACTAACACTAATTACACATGGGGGACTATAGCTTAAGCCTCTGTCATTTGCTGAAATTTTAAGCCTATTAAAGTCTCTGTAACAAACTATTGAACTTGTATGGCAATGGTTAACATATGAATTTCACATTATAGAATCGGACTTAAGCATCCTACACCTACACCAAAAATTGCTCAAAGTTCCTCATGGAAAAAAAAGATTTGGCAAAAATCGTTGACCTTTAAGGCAATGTGTGAATTTTTACATTCCCCAATCTATGAAGGAAACAAGGAGAAAACCAACCCAGGGCATCCGGAAATGACATGATAGTAGCAAGTTGCTTTTTACAATATGACCCCAAGTTAGTAAGCAAACACGACAATAAATGGGTGTTGCCTCTCTTATATGAAACGATATTGGATAGTGCGTTCGTACGCACAATGTGTTTTACAGAGAGTGTATAAGGTTAAGCAGTGCACACAGCTAGTTGGGTTGTTCATTTTTGGACAGTGGGGGAATATTTTGCCTTTTAACTAATATAGTGAACTAAAAAATATTTCAGTGTTTTTAAAACATCAAAAAACTAATAAGAATGAAATAAAAGATAGGATTGTTGTTTTGCCTATAGATAATCTCATGTCAATTGGATGGGCGTCCAATATTTTTTATCGTAGTGGATGCAGGCGGATATTGAATGCCCATCCAATACGACACGATATTAGATAGGCAAAACAAAAAATCCTATCTTTTATTCTTAATTTTGGGCAATACCTCCTGTAGAAAAAATATAATCTATGGTATATGGTGACCTTCCTGTCGACACACAGGGCATCCATTCCATAAATAACTGACCCCTCCAATATCCTATAAATGTAATGAATCTTAAAAGGGACAAATTTCCAGTAGGGATTATAAGTTTACAAAATCAAAGAATTTATTTTTAAGGTTATCATTAGTTCAATTGAATGCCTTTATCCTGTAAAATCGGCATTTATAGGAGAATGGTGGTACGGTTGTCAATGGGTATGTTCAAGACACATCATGAAACATGCCTTACAAACCTCGAATTATATTTGCAGCCGGGCAGCAATGGGAGCACCTGTAGGAAGACCAGGGAGGGACCTGAGGATCGGCATGTCAATGTGAGGAGTACTTCAAAGGGCTGTCCGAGGCCATGCAATGCTGTGAAATAAAAACACACAAAATGAAACATTTGTTGCATTTCTATCGTTCCACGTACATGCACATGTTGATGTGCGAGTTCATTTTAAAATTTGTAACTGACTTCTTCATTAGCACATGATCTACACTACTTCCAATTTGGCCAATAGGGTATGATGCTGATCTTTCAGGTTTTTTAAAAACTTAGAGAAAATAAGTTCCATCGGAAATATATATAAATGTTTGTTTGCTTTTCCTTTGGGGTTGAAAATTGAGTACAAAAAGTCAAAATTGACACCCCAACATGCTAGATCGAAAACAGGGATAGCATTCACTGATAGGTCAAGACAACCAGAGATCTGTGACTGCAGAAACATTCTCATTACTGAATTTGAATTAGGCTAGTACTCTGTCTAAGAAGGCCGTTCACTGTCACCATGAAAGATTATATTGACGATTGTCAGCTACTACAGAATGGCAAGGTATAATTATCTCTAACAGAAAAATAAGATAAACTAGAATTAGTCAAAAAGACATTATGTTTTACAAATCATAACTGAGGCCTGATTACCTTTCCAATTTTGAACTGAAATATCTGCATTTCCTTTTTGAAGAAGTTGAATGCCCAAAATCCCTAAATAACCCCCAATATAGAAATGGTCCCACCCATGACCTCCATGTCACAAAGCCCAGTTGGACATTGCTCTTTCGCATTCCGGTTTTGGCCCTTAGCCGCATACGTAACTTCGAACAATTAGTTGTGGCGGTCACGAGCGGAAGTCAACGATTGGAAAGGTATCAGTCCTCAGTTATATGATTTATAAAACATGTGTTTTTGTGACTAAATCATTACACCCCTCATATTTGGCTGGCTCTAAAAAAAGAAGTTATAGTGCAACCAACAACTGCCTACTTTTGATGGGACAAGTCACACTTAAGTATGTGCAAAGCAATATGGAATTACTTTAAGTCATCTTCTGGATAAATAAAGTTAGCATTCTACTTACACTATCCAAGCCAGATGTCATGATAAGAAAAGCTGATGGTGACTGGTGGCCCCTGGGTGTAGCACTAGATGGAGCATTGTTACATTGAAGAATATCTTCATACTCCGACTTGCCAGTGTGGAATTCATAATCCTTGAAAAAATTTGAAACATTCAGCAGTTAATTCATTTGTAAATAGGAATTTATATTTATAACATTCGGCACTCGCCAGGCAGAACCTTTTCAAGCCTGGCTCTGTGCATTCAATTCAAGGGATGCCTCCAGGACAATGGGGAAAGATTTATGGGAAGAGAAGTTTCCGTATTTAGACGCAGGAGGAAACCGAATTGCTCCGAGAAAACCTGCGAGGACGAGTATGGATCGGCAACCAAATTCACATACGACACTGGCTCGAAATGGGATTGAACCCGGGCCGCATTGGTGAAAGGTGAGCGACTCGACCACTACACCAACTCGCCCTTCCACTTCAATTATTTCAGTCAATAAAATACAGCAAGTAAACTTGCATGATCTCCCTGGCAAGATGGCAGTATGGAACATGAGCTCAGATGACCTTTGACCTTGTTCCATGACCCCTATTGCACCTTAACTCCAAGTCTGGTTTCACTCGGACTTCAAGTTTTCGAAGAAAACTTGAAAAACGAAAAACCTAACCAAAACCTAACAAAACCTAACCAAACTTGCAACATGCATACATACGGACATGCGTGCCTATTGCAAAATCGCCCGGCTTTTCAAGCCAGGGGGTATAAAAATATTACTTGCCACATGAACTGAAAGATATCCAGAAATAATTAGAAACAGTTTTCAGCAACATATTTCAGAGTAAGCATGCTTCCCAGGGATCATAAGTATTTTACGACATGTTTAAATTTACATGAACCTTGTATTATTTTTATTCCTTCATAAGATGCCCGTCTATTTGGCTTTCATGTAACGATAGCATCACGATGCATGTAACCCTTGCTTATGATACAGCAGGTCTCTACAGCCTGTCTCAAAAAACTTGTATAAGTGGAAAAGTTCCCTCTTTGGCAATTAAACATATAGTTGTGTCAGTGTAACTTTAATCACCTTCAAAGGCAACAGCCTTATTAGCTTTCAAATGCCGTAATTTGTTCTGTTCAATTGAATGATTAGATCTCGAATGTTGAGTAAACACCGGACGAGTCAGAGGCGTTGAAGCCAACTTTGGAACACTCATGACTCATGACTGATAACTCTTCCCACAGGTAACGTTAGACTGTGATATGGTCATTTCATTGATTTTTTCATATTAACAGAAATCAGGTGAAAATCGTGTTTTTTGTAAATGGAACAGAATTTGACTTTTGTAAATGGTAACATTGGTCTCTACCCCGGTGGTGCATTCCTAGTCCAAGAGAGGCGTAACGCATGATCGTTCCCGAAGTAAAAAATACGGGTCCCTTTTTTGCGTAGTTTCAAGTTACATTCTCAGCAATTTTGACCCCTTTTTTACATGAAAACGGGTACAATTAACCTTAAAAACAACGTTTTTTTTCATTTCACGTACACTTTTACAAAATCCACCCCTTTTTGACATTTCCCGAACACACCCAAAACATATTTTCTTTTCAAAAAGATAACTCGTTATCCTTTTTACCTGTTTTAATACCATCTTAAGCCTATATATGAGGGGAAAACAAATGAACAGTACCAGTACACTGAATTCCAATAACCGAAAAGTACATTGAATTGTCCCCTTTTTCAAAATATCAATTCGATAAAAAATAGCCTGTGTGAACAATTCAGGTTTTTAATATCACTAAATGCTTTGCTTGCATTGCGCACAACAATGCACAATCTAAATCAACAGTTATTCCATTATCATACGTTTTATACACAACTTACATCAGAAGAAAAGTCAAGGCATTTTTCATATAAAACCTTTATACTCCTGGAGGACAGACGCAATACGCACACTTAATTGACCCTGATTCCAGCACAATTCATCGCAGTCGTCGGGCATTTCGAGACAAACGTGGCCCCTTGACTGTATGGTCTTCACCATGATGAAATCAAGAGTACCCTGCTTGCATGGTTCACAGACCGGCTGCATTATGATATCCGCATTATATAGACCCATGGAAGCAGCGGTCCTCTACCTGGTGCACAGAGTTGGAGTAACAAACGACCTTGAGAATCCCCTGCTTAGCAATGATGACAATGAACTGTAAACAAACGGGGATTCGACTTGGAACTTTCAGCCGACTTGTCCCAGGACTCTGAGTTTGCGAATATTTGGGCAAAAACATAACAAAATAGTAAATCACTTGGATTAAAACTTAAGCGCGAATGGTAAGCTTTCTAGGATTTCACATTTCGTATCACAAAAAATACCTTGTGCAAAAATAATGATACACATCGGCGACAAAAAAGGACCCTTTTTTTTACAAAATCGCGTAGCTTTATATTTCAAATACTTTCATTACAAAACCCTTTTATTACCGTGAACAAGGGCACGATCCTGGCGTCCACATTGGTCAATATGAGTGACACCACCGGGGCTCTACTCTTTATGCAGGACATCCACAAGTTGGGTACAAAACAACATTCACCAGTGTCATTACAACAACTTCGAAAGGTAGTAAATTATGTTTCTTAGTTGAATGACCGATAAATATAGTGTGAAAAGACAATTGACAATCTCTATTAATAGCTAATAGTCACTGGTCTATTTTGTACCATATTTCATTTGCACATTGAAATAGATACATAATTTAAATAGTCGTAAGGGCCTGATCTAGTTTTGTGTGAAAATAATATAGAGAGTATTCACATTTGTTATATTTAAGTTTTCAAAACAAATTATGTTTCTACATTATAACAAATGTTTGTTAGGAAAGGTAGGCCCTACATACTTCTTCCTGACAAAGTATTGTTCAGCTAATAACTCCCACAACTAGAGTCCTAAGAAATAAATCGACTTGACTAATATATAACCCACTGCTATTTAAATCAAAAGTGTGAAACCAAGTATTGTCAAGTCCCAGGGTCAAGTGACTTTACTAGTCGTGCCCACGGAGGCTTAAACTCTGGAGTTTCAAACTCTGGAGTGTCGATCGGGCTTTTTGGCCGTGTGGACGTATCCTGAGGTTTTTAAACGCGGAGTTTTATCTAGGGTCTAGCGGGGTTTTATCCCCCTAAAAAACTAGGGGGTGAAACTCAAACTCCCATAACCTCCGGGTGTTTTGGAGTGTCCGTGCCGTGTGGACAGTCTTTCGGGGGATTGTGAGCGAGGTGACTCGCAAGGGCATCTTTTTTGAAAACTTCCTGTGTTTGAATATAACACGCGAAAGTGCACAGCTTCCGTTATGGTGCCTTCCGGTCTACCGGCCGATGGTGCAGAGGAGGAGAATGGTCAGGGGGATGATTCAGAGTTTTGGCCATCGCGTGGACACAATTTGGAGTGTGTAAAATAATGTGGATGAATTTTCCCTCTGGAGTTTCAAACCGTTGTGTTTTGATGACCGTGTGAACATGGCTTACTGAAAGTTTTACTCTGGATGAAGACATCAGAGACAAACCCCTAATTCCTTTGTATGTTTCCTCTTCTTCAAAAAACCAGATTACAATTTGCAGCTCTTTAATTTTCACATAGAAGTGGGTGAAATTGATTGTAGTAAATGGCTAAAGCGAGAGTTCTGATAATGAAACATGATTAAATTAATAACATTTTTTAAGTTAACATAGGGTTTTAAGGAGAAGGCCTACTTGAAATTTTAAAATGATATGTTTTAAACATGTTTGTTCAAATATTCCCTCTTCCGGAGGTAGAGTGAGTGTGACCATTGACCTGTTAGTAAGTCAAAAATGCCTAAAGTGGCTACAACGTGGTAGTCATCTTTCAATGCTAATTAGTTAAATGGTTAAACTTGAAAGGACATATACCAAGATCAAAGAGGCGGCCCTTTACTTTGAGCATAGAGTTGCACACTGTAAATACTTTGCCTCAATGGTACGCCTTCGCCATCCACCTAGAAAATGCACAAACACACAGGGCCGATGACTTTCAAGCTAAATTTCTGAACTTTGAGGTAAAAAAACGGCTCCAACGATCAAAGTACACCCCACCGATTTTGGAAATCGCTCTATACGTCCCTACTCGGGCTCTCCCTACCCCACTTCCAAAATTTCGTCACCATAGATAAGAACTGTAGCCCCTGATATACAAAACACGCACAAAATTGGGCCTACATTCCTCGTGCGTCATAGCTATAACCCCTGGTGTCTAGCACAATGTTAAAACCCTGTCCTGCCTTGTGTTTATGATGTAATTTCTATACATGAAAAACTTCTTGTCAGAAGCCGACTCATTTTTTTATCACATGAGTCAATAATTCAATATGGTTATGTTTTGAAATAGAACAACAATCAGCGGAGGGAGTTGGTTTCACCATAGAGCAAGAAGAAATCAAATTATAGTGGATCCAACTGAAATAACCACGATTTTGGATTCTGCCTTGACATAATTATTGGATCCAACACTGCACGTCCAAGAACTGGTTGGAGTAAGTTTGAAATGGCAGCTATGCAGTTGTCTACATAGAAGTACTCTGCAACATGGTGTAGCTTGGGGGGCAAAGGGTGACACATTCCCCTGGGACACATGCCCCAGGCGGCCACAGGTCGGGGGTGGGGGGGCTGAAATGACATTCGGGAAAAATAAAATCACACTTTCACCGGCAGTAGGCCTATAGTTCATACTGAGAGCCCTTTGAACATCGTAATGCTATCTGAGATACCCAACTGATGCCTGATAAGCTCATTATATTCATACCTAGCTGTCCCAAAAATAATACAGCACATGACCTTATCAAATTCTATCACCGTGCCATGTTAGACGTTCATTGAGTAATCGGTTTTAGTCTGTAGAGTAGGTTAATCTGGCCAGAATTCTAAAATTAAGATCTAGACTTACATCCCTCCTGATCGTGGAGATTTCATGTCACCTATCAAATCTCCAGCTCTCTGTACATTCTCTGCATGCCTGTTCTTTTTGGCTGGTGGGGGGGGGGGGGGGGGGGCCAGGGGGGGGGGGGGGGGTTATCTTACTAGAATGATCTGTACAAAAATGGTGAATATTATCATTGTTTATCAATGGTGTAAATCTATCTGCCTCTTCTTACCGTCAAGATTTCCCCAAATTAAGGCTGATTTATTGGACAAAATTAAACGAAACAGGCTCAGTGCACCCATTGATTACACGCTTATTCCGTCAAGCCATACAATGTATGATAACGATTAACGTTTGTAATCCAAGGGTGTCACTGAGCTTGTTTCATTTTGCCAAATATCATAAGCCAAATTAAATTTTTGGTATTTCAGAGTTGGTAGCAAATTGCATTGCTCTAAACTTTAAAATTAGGTGTGACAATTTAGCAAATAACCCAGAACAGCAACCTGAGCCAATATGTATATTATATTAGACCTCTGGTTCATTTATACTTGCGACTTACTAGTAATTTGGTCCCATTGCTCGGATAGCATGTCCTGTCAGTGTGGCTATTGTGAACAGGTGAGGGTTCACGTCTCCAAAGCCTACAAAGGAAAAAAAAACACAAAAACCCTCAACTAATGGCTGGTTTGAAACCGATTTTTTTAGGTGGCTTAACCTAGTCTATTTAATTATTGTTGTGTGGAACAAGGACAATCTCTTTTATTACAATATAGGAAAGTACAGAGCTACATCACAGCAGGGCAGATGGTTATTTAACATTTCATCATTTAAGTATGTTGAATGATATTACATATGAAAATGAAACAAGCATGGTTGTGAAGTATGTAAAGCAAATAGTTACTAAACCCACTCCCTCCCTACCCTCGCCAACCCAAACATATTGGTGTCAACTTTCTATTTTAACACAAATTCTGTTGTGTGGAATAGCCCAACAATCATATTCTTAAAGGTGGATTTTTGTGATTCCGCACCTTCTGTTTTTATTCATAGATAGCAGGTGAGGAAAGCTATTCAACTTTCTTTTGACCCCACTTGCGTTTTGTTGTAATGAGTCAAAGTTCTTTTTCCTCTCCCATACCGATCCCATAAGCACGGTTCTAAGTTTTCTGTGCCGGTTACGGACAAAAATACAAACTTGCGAATTTCTTAGAGATACGACCGATTTTCACTTACGATTAGGTAGCACATGGATTACTAATTTTTAACGGTTCCGATGATATAAAAATCTTCACTTTTTTAGGTAAGTCGGGGACGAGTACTGGGTGGGTCATGAAATATCCCCTTTAAACGGCTGCAGGGTATGCTGAAGCAGGTCGGTATTCAGGCAGCACAATTCGGTTTGTGTCTTCCTTGCCAATTGTTCACAAAGCTGGATGCTAAGGAGTGGCTGAGTAGTTTTGTTGGTCTTACTGAACATCCATGCCAAACAAGTACAACAATTCCTCCTGCATTCCTTCCATCTTCCCAGCATCCTGATTTAGTGTTGTACTGGCCTATCTCAACAAGATAACCCTTAATTGGAACCCATGGTTCCTTTTTTAAACCCCATATTATGTGATCTGGGAACACCCGTCGCATGTCGCCAGGAAGTTTTTGAAAAAACACAAGAAATACCTTAAAATCTGTTCTGTTGTACTTATTTTTGACAGATTGTATAGGCATAACTTTTGATCTGTGTATCATAGAAGAAAGAATAAAAGTTTGGAAACTTTATATTTGCAAACTTTGTCAATGATGGTCACAACTCAACAATATAAATTTTTCTCACCATGTGGCGGGTTTTCCAATCGCATCATATTGAAATGTTATGGCAAAGGAAGCAGACATACTCCACCTTTTTAGTGATTAAAAAACCGGTTCTTCAATGTGGAATTTATTGCAAACTTGAAATAGGTAGCAGAGGAATATATCCCTGAAAATTTGAAAATCTCAAAAGCCTGGTTGAAATGTCGAAAACCAAACTTTCCTCCTTCAAGAATGTGCGGGAGAAAGCGCGTAAAATCGTTCTTTGTGCACCTCTTAAGTATATTTTGTTCAAGTTCGAACACATGGTTGGAACCAGCCTTTTTAGATTTAAATCCCGTCTGTTTATTAATTGATTGCTTTGTTGTTAATCATTCTACCACAGCTGCTGATTGCATTTTTTAATTCCTTGCCATCACCCTCTGGTTGGTATCACCTGCGTTAGGTTCCCAACTGCAGCTTTTTAATGCAATTTGTTTTGTGGTTTATATATATTTTTAATGTTTATTCAAGAAAAAACTTGCTGATTTAAAAAATCATAAATTGACAACCAACTTCACACAAAAAGCTGTCAAATTTTAGTTACAATTACTTGATATAGAAGCAATATTATCAATATTCTGGCACAACAAAAAAGTCAATCAGCAAGTATGGCTTAAATTGCAGCACACTGGCACAGAATTCAAGTACTCAAAATCTGAAATCCTGGATTTAAAGGTCATACTATACTATGTAAATAAGCATGGGTGTTCTGCTTTTTAGTGATTGCAATTTCAAATCTGTTTAGAATATCATGCTAGAAGCCTCTGTTTAAATAACCCTTACCCCCAAATATATACAAAAGTCTGAAATAAACCCCCCCTATTCATCATGTGTTAACCCCTTTTCAAAGTACCTTTCCTACTCTTCCAATGTTGTTATCCCATCTCAATTACACACTCTTGTCAGGTTTCATTGTGTTATAAGGTCATTTGAATGTTAACCAACCAGATTCAGAAGGGCTTCACAAACTTTGTCCATAACTTTAAACTAGAATTTTGAAGTTTCCACAGAACAACAATCAGCGGAGGGAGTTGGTTTCACCATAGAGCCAAGAAGAAATCAAATTATAGTGGATCCAATGAATAACACTGATTTGGATTCTGCCGATGACATAGTATTGAGATCCAACACTGCACTCCAAGAACTGTTGGAGGAAGTTGAAATGGCAGCTATGCAAGTTGGTCTACATATGAACTCTGCAACAGTGGTGTAGCTGGGGGGGCAAGGGGGACACATGCCCCAGGGGACACATGCCCCAGGTGCCACCTCGGGGGTGGGGGGGGGGCTGAAATGACATTGGGGAAAATAAAATTCACACTGTCACAGGCAGTAGGCCTATAGTTCATAACTGAGAGCCCTTTGAACATCGTAATGCTATCTGAGGATACCCAACTGATGCCTGATAAGCTCATTAATATTCATAACCTGTCCAAAAAGTATACAGCACATGACCTCATAATGTTCTATCACCGTGCCACGTTATAAGTTCATTGAGTAATCGGTTTAGTCTGTAGAGTAGGTTGATGCTTTTGCTACCCATCCGCCCACCTATCTGCGGTACAACATAAGCCCACACAACACAATATGTTGTGGGGGCCAGAAATTCTTAAAATTAAGATCTGAGACTTACATCCCTCCTGATCGTGGAGATTTCAAATGGGTCACCTATCAAATCTCCAGCTCTCTGTACATTCTCTGCATGCTGTTCCTTTTTGGCTGGTCCATTATCTAGAATGATCTGCAGAAAAAAATGGTGAATATTATCACTGTTTGCAATGGTGGTAAATCTATCTGGCTCTTCTTACATCAAGATTTCCCAAAATTAAAGGCTTATTATATTGGACGAAATGAAACGAAACAGGCTCAGTGCACCATTGGATTACACGCTTTACTCCGTCATAGCATAAAATGTATGATAACGGAATTAAGCGTGTAATCCAATGGGTGCACTGAGCTTGTTTCATTTTGCCAAATATCATAAGCCCAAATTAAATTTTTGTATTTCAAGATGTTGGTAGCAAATTGCATTGCTCCTTAAACCTTTAAAATTAGGTGTGACAATTTAGCAAAAACACAGCCAGCAAGCTGAGCCAATATGTTATATTATATTAGACCCTCTGGTTCATTATATACTTGCTACTTACTGAGTAATTTGGTCCCATTGCTCGGATAGCGTGTCCTGTCAGTGTGGCTATTGTGAACAGGTGAGGGTTCACTTCTCCAAGAGCCTACAAAGGGAAAAAAAACACAAAAACCTCAGACTATGGCTGGTTTTACCGAATGTTTTTTTAGGTGGCTTAACCTAGTCTATTTAATTATTTGTTGTGTGGAACAAGGACAATCTTCTTTGTATTACAATATAGGAAATTGTACATGAGCTACATCACAGGCAGGGCATATATTTTTTTTAACATTTCATCATATAAGTATGTGGATGATATTCACATATTAAAATGCAAAACAGCATGGTTGTGAAGTATGTAAGCAAATAAGTTACTAAACCGACTCCCTCCCTACCCTCGCCAACCCAAACAGATGGTGTCAACTTTCTATTTTAACACAAAATGTCTGTTGTGTGGTAATAGCCAAATAATCATATTCTTAAAGGTGCATTTTGTGATTCCAGCACCTTCTGTTTTTATTCATAGATATCCTTGAGAAAAGCTTATTCACAACTTTTAGTTGACCCCGACCTTGCGGTTTTGTGTTATGAGCAAATGCTTGTTTCCCACGATCCCATAAGCCACTGTGCTATAGTTTCTGTCCGTTTACGGACAGAAAATACAAAATTGCGAATTTCTTACAGATACGACCGAATTTGCACGTAAGATTAGGTACACATGGATTACTAATGTTAACGGTTCCGATGATATAAAAATCTCAACTTTTTTAGGTAAGTCGGGGGACGAGACTGTGGATCATGAAATGCCCCTTTAACTGCTGCCAGGTTATGCTGAAGCAGGGTCGGTATTCAAGGCAGCACAATTCCGTTTTGTCCTTCCTTGCCAATTTGTTCAAAAGCTGTGATGCTAAGGATGGGCCTGAAGTATTTTGTTGGTCTTACTGAACATCCATGGCAAACAAGTACAACAATTCCTCCTGCAATTCTTCCATCTTCCCAGCATCCTGATTTAGTGTTGTACTGGCCTATCTCAACAAGATAACCCTTAATTGGAACCCATGGTTCCTTTTTTAAACCCCATATTATGTGATCTGGGAACACCCGTCGCATGTCGCCAGGAAGTTTTTGAAAAAACACAAGAAATACCTTAAAATCTGTTCTGTTGTACTTATTTTTGACAGATTGTATAGGCATAACTTTTGATCTGTGTATCATAGAAGAAAGAATAAAAGTTTGGAAACTTTATATTTGCAAACTTTGTCAATGATGGTCACAACTCAACAATATAAATTTTTCTCACCATGTGGCGGGTTTTCCAATCGCATCATATTGAAATGTTATGGCAAAGGAAGCAGACATACTCCACCTTTTTAGTGATTAAAAAACCGGTTCTTCAATGTGGAATTTATTGCAAACTTGAAATAGGTAGCAGAGGAATATATCCCTGAAAATTTGAAAATCTCAAAAGCCTGGTTGAAATGTCGAAAACCAAACTTTCCTCCTTCAAGAATGTGCGGGAGAAAGCGCGTAAAATCGTTCTTTGTGCACCTCTTAAGTATATTTTGTTCAAGTTCGAACACATGGTTGGAACCAGCCTTTTTAGATTTAAATCCCGTCTGTTTATTAATTGATTGCTTTGTTGTTAATCATTCTACCACAGCTGCTGATTGCATTTTTTAATTCCTTGCCATCACCCTCTGGTTGGTATCACCTGCGTTAGGTTCCCAACTGCAGCTTTTTAATGCAATTTGTTTTGTGGTTTATATATATTTTTAATGTTTATTCAAGAAAAAACTTGCTGATTTAAAAAATCATAAATTGACAACCAACTTCACACAAAAAGCTGTCAAATTTTAGTTACAATTACTTGATATAGAAGCAATATTATCAATATTCTGGCACAACAAAAAAGTCAATCAGCAAGTATGGCTTAAATTGCAGCACACTGGCACAGAATTCAAGTACTCAAAATCTGAAATCCTGGATTTAAAGGTCATACTATACTATGTAAATAAGCATGGGTGTTCTGCTTTTTAGTGATTGCAATTTCAAATCTGTTTAGAATATCATGCTAGAAGCCTCTGTTTAAATAACCCTTACCCCCAAATATATACAAAAGTCTGAAATAAACCCCCCCTATTCATCATGTGTTAACCCCTTTTCAAAGTACCTTTCCTACTCTTCCAATGTTGTTATCCCATCTCAATTACACACTCTTGTCAGGTTTCATTGTGTTATAAGGTCATTTGAATGTTAACCAACCAGATTCAGAAGGGCTTCACAAACTTTGTCCATAACTTTAAACTAGAATTTTGAAGTTTCCACAAAACAAAAATCTTGTCAAAGATGAGATAAGGACAATTCAAACATTATCAAGTTCGCACAAAAAAGTAGTTTAAATCCTGCGATTTATTGACACACACTGTATCTTTGTGTAATCGGGGATAGATGGTATCAACGTCTACATACTCTACAGTCCTAGGAGTAGACAAGCACAATATACTAAGGCTTATTCACCTGAGCCGGTGATCGTCGACCTTTTGCATCCATCGCCGTGTTTTGAAGACTAGTGCAGCCGTTTCTGAATACTAGACGCACATGCGCAATAGTGCCTTAGTTACGATGTAAAAGAGTTTTTCCAAGAAGGATTCGTAAGCTGCTGCTCTCATGAAATACTTCTTTTTGAGGCATTTACGGCAGTGGTTGTAGTTGACTTTTTAAATGCTGAGGTACATGGCCATCTTTTAAATGATATGACTTGTCACCTTGATTTGTTTCAGCACAGAAATTGTGAGATTCCGTTCATGAAATTGAACGGACTGAATAATGAAATTCAACATGGCGGATAGACTCTTACGTAAGTGCATTTATTGGACAAATGTGTGCTGTTATTTGAGGAAGCACAACAGCGACATGCGTGCGAAGTTTGCTAAGTATTATAATGAATTTGATGGCTGGTTTGAAGTCTACAGATAGCGATTGATCGCAAAAGTTGATCACCCGCTCAGTGTGAAAAGCCTTATTATTGCCAGCTGTCCAGATAATAACTTTTTAATATGAGAGGCCATACAATGGGTTTTAATTAAACCTAGCAATAAAAATAACTGACAGTTTTTTGAAATAGACTATTGTAAGAAAGATGGGGAACCCCAAGCACAGTAAAATTGAAATAAAAATTTCCTTAATGAGTTTCCTCTTGCGTAGAGCTTAAATTCAGCACAATAGTGAAGAAATGCAGGCAGTTAGTATGCTTTAAAGTTGATAATTCAATTTGTAAAAACACTTTTAAGTTTTCAATGGGCTTGTGTAAGGTTTCACTGTGTTGCGTGTGTTGAGCGCCTATTGATGTGCTTGATTTCAATGACAATTCTTTTCTTGCGAATCGTCCAAAATAATTATCATGCTTGATGAGCTCAATCAATTGTGCAGTCCTACAGTACAATCTCTTGAAATATCCATAAAGTGTCATTTCAAAAATGGGGTCTTCGGGCTGAACCACAAGAGGTTTGTTCATTTGTACTAAATTGATTGACTAATGGCTGAAATGAAAGATGAAACCTTGGAAATAAATGTATATTTTCATTTAGGCGTGCTTGCCAGTATTTCACACAATATCAATTTCTAGGACTGGCCAGTTATTTTTGTTGTTAGTTTGACAATGCTTAGACATTTTGAGGAAAAAACATCAAATTCTTCAAATTTGAAAAGAGCATCAAAACCTATAACATGAGTGGAAAGAGACATGCAGGTACTCTGCCAAGGTTGTAGGGGACTGCTTATCTGTCTGGCATCAAAAAAACAAACATGGATATAGGGCTGCAAGTGTACACTTTGGAGAAGGTAGTTCATGTTTATTTGGGAGTCGCCAATCTATGAAAGAAATTGGCACACCACCGAGACAGCCCTTACCTTTTCCTTCATCTCGCATAGGCCAGTTCAAACATAGCCATAAGACCTCGCATCAGTGTTTCCAACACGAATACGCTTACCAGCCCTGGATGTTATCAAACTAATCAGCAAACATAGCTCTTGTGTGCATAAAATTACATCAAAAAAAATTAAGAAGTATTCTCGAGGACATTTAAAGCAATTCCAATTCACATATTGTTGTTTCTTCAAGAACATTTTTGTTAATAGGGTGATTCGCGTATTGTTTTATGCACATCAAATAGTTCGGATAGGATCAAACTTTCCATTACAGGAAGGTTCCCCTCTAGACCCCCCCCCAAGATGGTCAAACATGAATATATTATTGTCACGCATTCACAATCAAATGTACTTTGAATATTTTTAAACAATTCCAGATAAGAGTAACATAATGTTTAATAACAATAAAAATAATAACAATATTGACTGTTACGTAGCACCTTTTTTCACAGGATACAAAGCACTGTTGCCTTTATATGCCTGCTTTCTGTAACCGTAAATCACCTTGGCTTAACCTAGGCTTGGCAGCCCGCACAAGCGCACATCCCACCAATCAGCCCACGATTTCACGGGGGTCGACGAGGCAGTTGAGATAAGTATCTTGCTCAGGGCACAAACATGTGACTGCAAATGGGACTGGAACTCAAGATTTACAATCAAAGTATATTCTGTTAAGGGTTTGGACTATGGTATATTGGAACTTTCATTAAAATTACATTCTGTTGTCATTTAAGTATTGTGAAAAATTCTCATTCATTTCGGTATCTAAAATACAAGCCCACTTTAAATGTGTAGTCTGGACAAGGCACATGCACGTTTCACTTTATGCATGAACTGCATGACGTTCAACCCAAAACTTTGCGCCCTTTTGGAAAGAAGGCAGTAGAGTACTTAAGGCCACTATCATAGTGTTCACCCAAAAGATGTAAAATTATTTTGAAATTTGCAGGATAGCTGAGAGTGAAGCTGGAGAATTCTCATAGTTGTTTTTTCCAACTGAAAAAAAATGAGGAGAAAAGTAAGTGCACAGCAAGCAGTGTTCAAAGTAGAATTTTCCATGAATGAAGGTCCGTACAGACAGCAATTTCAAAAAATATTCAATTTGTTCTTATTAGGTTGCTTTTGGGCTTGTAAAATTGTAGGGTATGTTAGGATACTTTATTCTTGTTACAGACATGCAAAAACTTGATTTTTGATAATTTTTGATTTTCTGATTGCAAATCACGATAGTGCCTTTACCTAGCTAACTTGGCACAGAAAGCAGAAATAAAGACTTAATGCAGCAGTCACACATACATTTTGTGATTATGTACCAAGAAAGATTGTAATGGGGCTATCATGCTGAGACGCCCCCAATAATAACTAAAACTGACTTGTCTTCAAGCTGTTTACTGAAGTTGCATTCAATGGAAGGTTGTTCCAGTCCTGGATGACCCTGTGAGAGATTGGTAGTATTTATGATATCTACGCACATGCCGTTTCTGAAAATTTTAGTCCGATGGGTTAATTTTGCCGATGGGCCTTTAAAAAAACATAACATTTAATTAGGTCGCTTCAATTTTGTATGGACTTTTTTTTTAATTTGGGCTTTTTTTTAATTTGAATTTGGCATTTATAATTGAATACTTATTGATTTGTTTCCATTTTTTATTGTTTTGTTTTTATTTTTATGAAACAAAAGGGTTTTAGGTCCCCTACCACCCATATAGTACTTTTTCAAGAATGTCTCAAAAGCTGTCCCTGAATCTAGAACATGCAATTACTACAGGTCCCACACTACCTGATATTGTGGGAGAGCGTGGCCTAGCGGTTAGGGTGCTTGCCTGTGGCGCAAATTTACCAAAATTCATGGGTTCGAATCCCGGCAGGGTCACTTGCTGGGATTTATTGGGTACTAAATTCTGGATTTGATCTGTATACCAGCTATTGATTAAATACAGAATACTGCTCTCCTCCATAGTTCACTTGGGCAAATGGATCATAAAAGCATCCCGTCCTTCGGAGGGGACGTTAAGCCGTCGGTCCCATGTACAGAGTCACAACTTTACATGTACTTCGCAGTCAGTGTCGAATAAGAGTATAGGGTGAAAACCCCTGACTGTTCCCAATCCGCCCCCAGTCTCAAAATGTGGGCCATGTTAGGAGCGTCTGTATCATGGATACACGCGGCCCCGGATCACCTTACACAGTTGAATAAATCCTGACACCACCAATAGCCATTACCAATGACTTGTGGATACGCAATAAATAAATAAACTACCTGATAGCGTTTGTTTTGAATGATCGGAATAATACAGAAACCCGATCATTTGTAGAGCTGCTTCCGCAGCAAAAAATGTAGCACAAAACTCCAAATAAACAAAAGGAGTTAGTTATGTACAAATTCAATCTGTCACCATCTTACCTACACCCACACTGTTGCGAACCATGGCCATTGTACCCACAACTTTGATGTTCTTTGGCTTCAAGCAATCCAAGACACGGAAGAAACCAGCCACTGCAGCTGCACCGCATTTGTCCCTGTAACAAAATCAAATTCTCACAATTGAAAACATGTGTACCTTTCATACTCCACAAAACAACTTAATTTGTAAGGGATCACTAGGTCTTCACAAATCTTGTAAAAGGTGCTTGTTCCAATTTATGTCTATTGTGTTTTCTACTTTATATGAGAGCCTGGCACTTGCACATATACCCCATCAAGTACCGTGGGAAGCAAACTTGCGGTTTTGATGGTAGAAGCAAAAATGCATATTGCGAAGCCCTATTCAATACTGTGCTAATATTGATGGTTAACCATTAAAATGGCAGGTTTTTTTCTTTATATCTTGGGAATGAAATGGATTTGAGGGCTTAAATTTCAAGACAACAATGAGAAAAATACAGTTTTTTATCTGATATCAAAATCGATACTACTTCCGGGTAAATTTTGGGGGTTCCCAAGACAATCGGAACACGCACCTTTAATCTACTTGTGGGAATATAACTGTCTTGACTCATTTTCTTAACACAGACCTCGTATATTGATTAAATTTGTGTTTTTTCCTGCAACAGGTGAATTCTTGCCTATTCCTGAAAACTAAAGTTGATATGTATTACAACCCTGTCAGAAGGAATTTTAAGGCCTCAATGGGGAAGACCAGGCATATGCTTCAATTTGGGTTGAGCTGAAAGCTTAAGTGAAACAGTTTGGTCCAATGCATGGTCTCGCTACTAAAGCTATTTTTCAAAAGAAAGCTTATTTTTTGTCAACCATTCCCTGGAAAGACATTATCTGCATCTACAAAGATAATTAGAAAAGCTGCCGACAATTAAGGGAATATGTGACTGTTCAGCAGCTTAGCATGTTAGTAGTAGTAAATCCAAAGTTTTAAATCAGGTTTTGTCACCTTACACAGGAATAGTGCTACCATATGAAGATGCCCCTCCTGATGCCAAATCCACAGTTTTCGGCTGTATGATAGAAACCGTGCTGGATGGCTGGCATTAGCTCTCCAGAGCTGACACCCTTGTAGGTAGATTTTCTTTTTAGTTCTACCAGGATAACCTAACTTCCTCATCGATTTAAACCCAAAACGGGGTGATGGATTAGCTGCCAACAACTCGGCCCTGGGACAGGTAGTACTGGCTACCAGGATAGGTCAGTAACAGGCCCTCAAAAGAAACCTAACCTGACCTGTTATTCTTGTAAAATACAGTATACTATCATACCTGTGCATGCCAGCCATATGTCCTCCAGCTTTGATGTCAGCTCCTCCTGTGTCGTAAGTCACACCCTGTGGATTTATACAACACAATTTAATTCAAATATATATATCCTTTACTATTCTCATCAAAGTTTAGAATCCAACAACATTGTGTGTTTTAAAATTACTGTCCATCAGGCAAAGAATAAAAGTGACCAAATTGTACTTCTGGTGCAGTTGAATAATCATTCTGTGAATAGTCAAAGCAAATGGAGCATTTTTAACAATAATCATTATTTTGTTCAAACACGCCTCATCTAGGCTCTACATTCAGACCAATCATGGCCCGACATGGAGCTGATTGATAAAACTGTGTGTATGCAATTGGTTGCCTAATTCTGTTCCTGATGATAGGGTTGTTTTTGTGGGCCGCCAGCTATAGCTGGAGGACCACTTAGCAATCTGTTGTGCGTGTCTATGTGTAGATGTATGTGTGTGTGTGTGTGACTAAAATGTTAATTTTTTTTTTAATTGACCTCAATTGAAAAGTTGAAGTTCAATTGGAACCTAACTTGTGTCATAGGTGCACCATGGGATCCCTCATATCTTGATGAGGTCAAAGGTCATGTGCCAAGGTCAAAGGTCATGTGAGGTTAAGTTGCAAAATAGGCTAAAAATGTAAAATTGACCTCAATTCAAAGTTGTAGTTCAATTGGAACCATACTTGTGTCATAGGTGCACCAAGGGATCCCTCATATGTTGATGAGGTCAAATGTCATATGCCAAGGTCAAAGGTCATGGAGCGGCCCATAGCTTATATTCTTTGAATATAGCGAGCATGAAATTCTAGTTTAATCAGTCCTACGTTTAAGTATAGACAGTAACATGTACAGGGCAAGTCTGACCTTTGTACAACCCTGGCTAGCACATGCTGACCATGGAGGTAATGAGGTGACAAGCTGATTCAATGGTCCAAAGTAATGTAATGCAATATCATATTTGGTATTTTCCCAGACTGATATAAAAGAGATTAATTTGTAGCACCCAAGCTAGCCCAGGCTGACCATGTGTGGAGGTGACAAGTTGATTCAATGGTCCACCATATTTGTTATTTTCCCAGACTGATAACAGAGATCCATAGCTTACCTTGCCTACAAGCATCAGAGTGGTTTGTATTTCCCCCTCTCCGACATATTCCAATTGAATGACTCGTCCCTGGTGGCGATCTACCAGTTTGGCACACCTGTTGACAGCCGAGAAGAGGGGGTACTCTTTCTGAAGAACAGTGTCATTTGATATGATCTTGTGCTGTATGGGATTAAAATGAACAGTATGTATTAATGTTTAGACATGTAAATGATGTAAGTGATAACATTTAACACAGACATCATGTAAGATCAACAATTATGTGATTTTAGCACCTTCTAATTTGTTTATGGTTAAATATGGATATACTGAAGCTGAAGCTAATGTCCTAATGCTCCATTATTTTGATGGTGTGTTTTGCATTATCACGGTGCACATGGGTCACTGTGTTGTAATATTTAGAAATTCTGAATTTCTTAAAGAGAGAGAGAGGATCAAATCTGATAGGATTATACACACATACAATACCTAAATTTTTTAGGTTAAGTCGGGTAGACGAGAATATGGATCTCAAATGCCCCTTACATTTTAGTTAAGCAAATTTGTAATTTCTCCTCATATTTAAATGAAATTTTTCTCATTTCATGCTCCTTTATCCTACATTAATTAGATTACCTTTACTGTTGTTGTACCACTGAACAACCGCTCAACATAGTCAGCCACCTTGGGCGCTGCCATCCTTTCAGGATCAGATCCACCTATATCTCTGGCAACCATCCTATGGAGAAAAATAAATGTGTCTCATTGCAACTAGTTTACAACAAACTGAGATGTGGGGCATAAAAGTATCCTAAAACACTGACAGGCATGCAAAATCGACCCAGGATCAAAATCGACCCTTATATCATTCATATACTGAAAATATCCATAAGTTTGTGTCCATCACTATATGCTCCACATACCAAGTTTCTTATAAAATTGGATCCAACTGAGTCCAATGCACAAATTTATTGGTCGAGTCATGAGTTGAAAAATATTGGGCGAAGCGAAGCTGAGCCCGATATTGTTCAACTCATGACGAGACCAATAAATTTTGCATTGGACGAAGAATGGATCCAATTTTATGATTATTATGTTTTCAGAATCTTTATCAATTCAAGAGACAAAGGCAGCCTTAAACACATACGGTACCGTACCAAATAACTGCAGTGCAGAGTCTCCCCATGCCATGCCAAACCATTACCATGCCTGCCATCCATGTATCATGGCAAGTCATGGCCATGAGATGCAATGCGATGTGATCATGATGTATGTGCATGGTACTAAACATGAAAATGGCGTTAACTGTGATTTCAAAATACACAACTTATCGACAAATTCCTAGTTCAGCAACCACGCTAGTGTTGTGCTATTTGCGGTAAACTAATACACAGTCACAGTGCCGCTGTGTAGACTGCCGAGACTGGCCAGAGCTGCCTCGCTTGAAACTTATTCAAAAGGTCGTCTTTTATAAATCCCCAGGTTCAGAACCACGTCATTTATATCCTGTCCGGTCTGTTGTCTTGAAAACCCAGTCTAACGAGCCATTTTGGATCATGTTTCAACGACATAATCATTCACTCGTTCCCCATGCGATCCACAAAATGGCGTTGTTGGCGATTGTGAGATTTTGACAATCACTTACGGTCGCGGGTCGATCCAGTGATCCCTGGCAGAGATACTGGTCGATATAAATAGTCTCGATACGTACTTGTGGAACACATACGATCGGTAATAAAAAACGTACGTAATACAGCAGTTAATCGGGAAATGGGGATTGATGCAGTAGAAAAGGACCCGGATTTGGATCCGACTTTATTAAAGTCGGGTCGTAGGGAGACTTAAATTGGATCCAATATGTGAAATTCTTGGATTTACTGGTTGTGTACAAATGAATAGGACGGTAGATTCTGAAAACATAATAATCACGAAAATCGGTCATTGTGTTCTGGTCAGAGAAGTGATGGTTTATCTCCTTAGTTGACAAGAAACATAATCCACACATGTATCCCGACTGTGTGACAACAGCTATATTAACAAGTTTTTTGTGATTATTGATCATTGTTATAATGTGTCACTAGAATATAACCAGGAATTTAATATCTTTGCACCTGACACATTTATCACACTTTAATCATGCTCAGGCAATTACTCTGCCTTTGCAAGATAAAATCTTTATGACTGAATGGGTGAATTTGTGATCAATAACTGTTTGCAGACTTTGCAAATCAGCCACCAGATTCATTATATTGTGTTTGCTTTTTCCGGTGGAAAGTCACATGTGTGTCCATGTATTATGGTGAAAATAAACTCACACACATAGCTAAGTTAACAAGCAGGGGCAGGGCACTACCTACTCAATTTGGGCATTTGGGATTCCAAACAGTAATTTAGGCAGGTTACCACATGAATAAGTATCCAGCCATAATGCATGCATGTTCTTTTCTTGTTGCAGCACACCTACCTTCCACTTTCAATTCCAGATGCAATTTTGACCAGATTTTCTCCCTCTGCTTTGTCAGATGCCCACACCAGCAACTGGTCAACTTTGGTGGCACGACTAGGCACATCTTCGCGTATCTCGAGAGGCTGCAAACACACATTTTAAGTACACAAGAATATACAGACCAGTGATCATATTCCAGATTAGAAATGCTCATGATATTCATTGCTATTTGATCTTAAAGTTGGGTGCAATTCTGGCTCAGACAGACCTCAAAACACAAATGCAGCATCATTCTTCTAGCATGACACAAACATATTTCATAATTGAGAAAAGTGGGATACATTTCTCAATCTTCCCTTCACGTATATCATTTCCATTCTTCGGAAAGGTATGTGATTTTGCAAAATGCCTGTCGGTCAGGAATTTGCTAAGGCTTTCATGTGCACCCTATAGTGCATACAGTTTACTTTCTGACATGGCACAAAATGATGGAAAGCCATTTTCAGTGCAATAAATGCCAATGTACATTATCACATGAAGATTTTCAATGAAACCAAAATCTTAAGTTTGATGGGAGATGAGCCACAGAGATGACGCTGAAGACAGCATGGTACTCTTTTGAACACTCAAGGGATTGACAAATTGCTTTTCTTTCAAAGCCATACAAAGTAGTTGAAGTGGCCTTGAAAATGTACACTTTATACCATCACAAGAGTTTTTGAAGTCTGTAGCAATGGGTTTGCAAGAAGATTCCATTCATGAAAATTAATGGCTATTTTAAATCAATTTGAAACAAAGCCGAAACTCATATTTACGCGATGCATAAATATGTTCCTGCCGAATGTCGCGATCACCTGATGTGAAAAGTTAAACTACACCAGACCATGGCCAACACTCCCTTAAACCTGGGACCACTACACCACCCTACCCTAGATAAACCATGCAATGTCCTTCCATCCACCAAAATAAGTTTTCACAATTTCTTTCCTAAATTATCCATAACTCACAAAAGCAAATCGTCAATGCAATTCATCCATCGATGACTCCATCCATAACTTGCCAAAAAATAACTCTAAAACCAATTCATTGATGAACTCATCCATAACTTGCCAAAATAACTCTAAAAAACAACTTGTCGATGAACTAATCCATAACACACCAAAAATAACTCCTAAAACATAACTCATCAATGAACTCCATCATATATAACTCAACAAAAAATAACTCTAAAGGTCAAGGGTTCAATGTCAGCACCCACCAAGATGGGCCAAATTTTTGACCTGTTTGTGAATATGGACCTTATTGGAACATTCCCACACCCGTCAACCCGGGGGAATGAATTAACATGGTTATTAGGGGATTGTCCCCTAGACAATATATCCAAATTCGGCCTACTCTAGCTCACTAGAAACAAGATAATGGCCAAATGTTGACTTTTTGTGCAAATGCTTGACCTTTTTTTTTTTATATTTCCCTGCCCCCCCCCCCCCCCCCACAGAACACAGGAGGACACCAGGAATGAATTACATGATTAGTAGGAAATTGTGCCCTTCTACAATATGGCCAATTTGACTATTGCGCTCTAAACAAAGACAACAAAACGGCCAAATGTTGACTGGCAATATTGACCTTTTATTAATAGCAATTTCCCTCCCGCCCTGACAGACACGGGGAGAACCCCGGAGGAATGAATTACATGGTTGTAGGGGCGTGGGCCTCCTATATTAACCCAGTTTGGATACTCTAGCTCATCTAGAAAAAAAAATATGGGCAAAGTTGACCTGTTTGTGAATGTATTAATCTTTTCTTTTCCCCTACCCCAACAGAACCCTGGGGAATATTACATGGTTAGTACTGACTGGCTTTTTCCCTCCACAGATACTGCAAGTTTGGCTACCCTAGCCATCTAGAACAAAAGATATTGCCAAATGTTCCAGGGATAACATTTTTCTTTTCTCACAACATTAAAGGGTTAAGCATTTCTCTCAACAACATACGGAGCCCATTCTTATGTCCCCTTCCCGACTTTGTTTCGTCGGGAACTATTGCTGCAGTGGCGTAACCATGCAGACCTTTGCAAATAGGGGGGAGAAGGGGTGCCAAAGCAATTTCTGAGGGGGCGATTAGCTCCTACTCATAGACTTGTACAAACAATCAGTTCATTTGGGGGAAGGGTTCTGGTTTGGTATGGGGGAAGAGTTCTGAGAAGGGGACACTCCTCCCTGACTCTCCCCCCCCACACACTGACTTTGTAACAACATACTCAACCACATATAAAGCCTGAAATGCACCAAGTAGACATGCTTGACTAGCCTTTGCATAAGATTCACCTGCTAGGACACAAATCAGCATATGCCTTCTGATACGCGGCACGAACAGCTCTGCAGGGAAAGTTTACCATTCCATTTATTTATGGTTACAGACTTGAGATACTTATGCTATTTCATTGGTTCCTAGTCTATTTTAAGAACAATACAATGCGTCTAGAGCAGTAGGTGTTGATGTGATAATATGAATGGAACATATGAAGTCATCTAAGGAGGACTACTTCAAGGTTTGAGAAACAACGACTCCAACACAAAATTTTTAACACTGATGCAATGCATCGAAAGAGTTCTCATTGAGATGCCGGTAAAGTGTTATTGAACTTACCACAAGGAGTTGAGTCCTTCGGTTTGTCAACACTAAACGTTTTTCCTTTTGTTACAATTTTTTGGTAATTTAAAAAAAAAAATTCAAAACATTAATCTTACCAACTTCTTTTTCACTATCAATCAAGTGAGTGCCCATGCAAATATTTTCAATATATATAACCTTTTGATTCCAGCCTCGGCAGCATCTGCAAACAGTCTCACATCATATCGCTGTTCAAGGGTCCAGTTGGAGCATAGACAAAGCGCTTGGCAGGATGGGTTGCCCAGTGGAAGGAGGACCACTTCTTTGTTTCACTAACAAAATCAAATCTTGACAAACAAGTTTAGGAATATGAAATGCAACTAATAATGTTTGAAGTTAGAAAACAAAATCTTTGAGAGTATTTCAAATTACAAATCTTTTAATGGGCTTCTGCTTCTTCATATAGTTTTTTATCCTAACATACTTTGCTACACCTTTTTAAAATAAATATATCATACAATTACAGAAGTATTTCTACTCAGGAATTTCTACGTCATTATTTATCCCTAACCTAAAACTATAGTTAACTCTACTAAACCTTAAAAAGGGGGGGGGGGATTAAGCGCGATTTGCTCATCCGAAACATAAATCACAAAATTCGTATTTTAGCATTTTTGTTACTGAATGGAGGTGCTAATATAACCTGCAAGTCAGAACCCTTTGTCGTAGTTACACAGATTTCAAGTCAAACAACTTGCTGGTTATGTGAGCATTTACCATGCTAAGTAAACACATCAATACCTCCAACAGTGGCAGTCAAGAAATCTATAAAAGCTAGAATCCTTGATTGAATAATTCTGAATTTTATAAACCATATTCTTCTATTCCAAAACCCTGGACTGAAGAAATCAATTCCATTCTCGAGTTAGTTTTGAATGTTAGTATGAAGAAACGGATGAGAACGAGGTCAATATATGGGCTAGGGGATCCCATGGCCAACCCAATTCAAAGAACTTAAATTGTCGGTGGACGTATTGCTATTATGAATTTGGACTCGTGTGGGAGAGTGTATTTGAGAGAGGGCTGGACCCCTATTGTCTGCAAATAACGGATTTACTATTTTTTATGCTGCAGGTTAGCATACTGCTACTTACTTTACAGAATGCCAAGTTTTCGAATTTATTCGTGAATATTCCGAATTTTTAAATGCCTGAAATTTTGAATTTTAAATTTTGGAGGTTAAAATTAAAAAAAAAAAATTAAAAAACATCGTCAGAGAAAAATGTCATCGAAACACATTACTTTTTCATAAGAATTCTGTGTATATTGTCTGGTGAATTAACTCACATCAAGGTTGTTCGTGCCTTGGTACAACGTAAGATACTACGCATTAGATTTTTTTTTTTTTTTGAAAGTAAAGTCCGCGAAAAGAGAACGCAGACTGAAGACGAGGCTACAATTCGGCAGGCTCTTTTTCGTGCTATTTTATACAGACAACGTGCTATTGATGATTATTCACGGAGAACGAAAAGTATGCTGTCAAGATGTCGGTCTTTTAAACACGATAAAGTGTGTCGAGCGTGGCGATATTAGGGCGATAATAGCGCTGTGAAATGAATCAAACCTGCCGAGACAAATTCCAGTGGAAATGGCTGAGGACACTGATAATAAAAACGGGGATTATTACCGGAGCCAGGGATTTGAATTTAGTATTCTGCCAACACTTAACGTAAATTCGGCACCCTTAACATATGGTTATTCGTAAGTTTGCCGAATTGGTTAGGGTTGTTGGCGAAAGCAGAATGTTTGACGGCGGTAGGTTTAAAGGTAGGTAGGTAAAACTTAGGGAAAGCATTTTGTATTGTGCCACCACCCATTGAATTCGGCAGCTCAACGGAAAAACTGCAGGTTGAAGGGTGTTGTGGACGGAAGCATACATACTAAAGTAATCCTAAACTTCGAATTATCAATGTTTATGTTGGGTCTGATGTTCATCCTCAGTGGACGTTTGTAATCAGTGATCATCATGTACTATTTCAGTATTTACTAACAGTGTTTATTTGCCGGCCTTATACTAATACAAGGCAAATTGTCATGCTTTGATAAGCATTAAAGTGGAGGGCCAGGGGAATATCAAAAGCTTTCAAAATAGTTACAATTCGGGAGATAAGGGGGCTTTGCCCCCTGACCCCACCAGGGGCCCTAAGAGTGTCCACTGGAGACCAAACAGCTAGGTCGCTTCGCTGCTCCGTCGCTACGCTCCACTTGGTCGTGATATTTGTAGAATTTTTTTTAATAATCCTGCTGGCATCTCTGACTTTAGCCAGACCAAAACAAGAAAAGGCTTGGAAATTTGACATATAAACTGAATTTGTCGGTTCAACAGGTTCTTTCACGAAGAGTACGTAAATCCCCAGATAGTTCACTGACGCCATAGCCACAAGGATTTGATGCCCATCTGTGATACGATCATTGAGGGTGTGTTACACACCCATCACACGGCCACCCTGTGATGGAAAAATAATACAATACTATTCATCATATTATGGCAGCAGCCATGAGAATGAACAGCCCACCGAGGTTATAGCCAGGCCAGCCACTTGGTAAAAAATGTTAGAATTTTTGGTGTAAGCAAAATATTAATTTTTATTATACTAATTAGGTAGGATTCCCACATTTTAGTGAATTTCAACGGTTTGGTTTTTTTTTGAAATTTTTATAAATGGTCAAAATAAAAATTTTTTAAAGAAAAGATCTACTTTGGATGGCCCGAATCCCAGAATGTTTCTGGATGGTTCCTGGTATTTGTGGCTCCTTTGTGTTGTAACACACAAAAAAAAAATGGCAAAACAAATTGGCCATTGCCATCCAAAATGGTCAGAATACTGATGTTCAAACGCTGGACACCGTTGGATGGTTCCCAGGGGGTTTTTGGATGGTTCAACTGAATCCTGGTGTTTTGGCTTTTTATGTTCATGGTTGATGAGCATCTCAGTAGGTGACTTTGTGCTACCATGAGGGTGCACTTTACCATTGTGTTACCATGAGACCTTTAGTCCCAGAAGGATTTTATTTCTCCTGGCCCGTTCATGGAAAGGTTGGTTTCTTGTAATTGTTTAATTCGACATACTAAAAGTAAAAGGTCGTCGATAAATGAAACAATGAAAAATCAGAATGACTAAACATTTTTGGCGATTCCAACATTTCTCCCTTGGTAATCCGGCGGATTACCACAATTATTTTTCTTATTCTATATGCTGGCTGTGTGACTTATAATTGGCTGCCACAATTTTCATGTGAAAAGGCGAAATCCTGTGGACAGAAAAAAGGTAAAGCGCTTGAGACTTTGTATAAAGAGATACAATAATCCTTGCCTTTATTATTAGATAAGAATAGTATTGTAGGTGTGTCTATTATGTGCAGATGCATGCCAAATCATCTCACAGGAACTCCAATTTTGCTTTTCTGTCCATAAATGGAAAGACATTACAGTTACAATGGCCTACGGCCGGGACACTGGCAATATGCACATTGGTTCATACACAAATTGCCAAATTAGATCAACTGCAATTTGGGAAGGCTTTTATACTTGGACCATTACAAAACCGAATTACCCTGTTATAGTTTCTTGCGTAGTTGTGTCTGGGTTGTGTCTATATACTAACACATATTCTAGGAACTGCACATATTGACACAAAATCAGGGGCATGTATAAAAACAAGCTGTGTAAGATAAGATGTCAGAACACTTATTACATTCAAACTTTTTGGTATCACACAATCCACTTCTATACCAACAGAAGTCGTGGACATCACTAGAACTTTTCGTTGAGGAGCCTGGGTCAACTTGAATTGTTCTAAGTACAGGGGTGCTGCCAAAGGTGGAAAAGCGAGTGAATCATAATGGCATGGGGTTCCATAGCCTGCCACATTAGGATCCATTAGGATCTACATAGTACAAGGAACATTTACAAAAATCGGTTTTTTGGACATTGGTGTGTCGTCACACGTAAAGGCCAATAATGCATTGAAAAGCCGTATCAATCAAGCACTGATAAAGGGTTATAGCTCAGTCGGGAACGATGCAGTGCTGCGTCGGAAGTCAATTACACTAAGAAAATAACCAATGGCCGCAGTATTTAACATGCACCGACTTTACTTGTTTATTTATCTCCGCAATTCGTTTCTTCGATGAAAATAAATATTAAGTCTGAATTTGGAGATATCTTGTCCGGGATTAGGATTCGGGCTACACGATTTGACTTATGCAATGTCCGTTACTAGAAATGAGGGTCCGTAAATGTGAAATGCAAAAGATTGATAATGACTTCTCTGACATGCCCGAAATTTCATATGACTTCCGTTGTACTAGGATCTACAAGCCCCACAGAGCATTTTTCTGAAACTGTCGGGGAGGGGTGTTTGAAAGTAGTTTTGATTCTTGTAAGTTGAGTGAGCAAAGCTCCTCCAGAGATGTAACATAAGAGTCGTCCCATTTCCAGAAAATCAAAATTTGAACCGACAGGAAGGCCAAAGTTTAGTGTAGCATCCGGTGAAGCTCCTAGGAACGTATTTTCTGACGAGATTTTGGGGTACAAGACCCTTCAACTACGGAGGTACATAACATAGAAACTGGTGGCCATGCCACCCTTAATTATTTTTATCCCACCCAGTAATTCAGTAATGCCCAATTACCTAAATGGCCCCCCCAGTTAAATCTTTGACCAACACCAGTACTTTTCTGGCAGCAAAAAAAATGAAGTTACAGTAGTTCAGTTAAATCAATGAATGCTTATTGAATAGTCACTGAACAATTTAAGCAATATCCGGAATAGGTCTGTGTGTGACTCTATACCTAACAATTACGTTATTCGGGATAGATGGAGTGACAAACTTTATTAAAGGCACATACTAATTAAATGAAGATTCACCATCTTTAAAGGACCCAAGGCCCTATGGGATGTTATAGCTTATGTAAGGGATTTGGAATACAATGTATCTGAATTCCTGCCTTCTGTGGTGTATATACACAAAATACGGATCACCCATCGGGACTCGGGGAAGTATAATAAGGCTGGTGGAATGGAACACTAATTATAAATACCAAATGCACATACAAGGCCCAAATCAATGCAAGTTTGTTTGCAAGTAAGTACTCAAAAACCAAAATGCCAATCTGCACTTTTGCTTGTTTATTTTAATCAGATAAAACGTAAGTCCTAACTGAGTGTAAATCATGTTTTACTGTGATTTTAAAACAAAAATATGATTTGGGATCACGTTGCATTAAAGTAGATATCTCTCTGGCATTTTTTGTCCAAAAAGCCAATCTTCTGAATTCATAAATAAAAACAAAAACAAGAAGCAGATGGCTGCCTATCAATCATCGAGGTATAACTTAAAAATATTCTTTTTCACTAGACCAACAAGCTGCTGCTCCTCCAAATAAAGGACTAGGCTACTGACCTCAAAATCATATCCTTCAATGAATTATTAGTATGAAAACATGTTGATTTGATCTATGGGACTCAGGGTTAGGGCCTCATATATTGCATATGATTTGTGTAAGTGGACTTGACACCCTGAAAAAAGTCTCACTCCAGTCTAGGAGGGGAATACTTGGAATAGATAAAGGTGCAGAAAAGAAATACTCTTAGTTTATGCACTCAATACCACCATATTGCAACTTAAAAGACAACAAGATTTTTTATCACCAATTCTCTAAATCTGAGTGGATGTAAAACAACTACCGAGAACATTTAGAAGGTTTAGTGACAACAAGGAAAAGAAACCCAAAAACATTATTTTGGAACTTGTGTTCTGTCTATCACATCTTCATAGAGAAGCATACTAAATCCAGCAGGTTGGCAGTTATTTCCGCCCTGGGAAATACCAGCGGTAATACCGGTATTACCGTAATCCCCACCCATGCATATTTTACCCAAAACGGAAATACTGTGATCCCGGGAAATACTCAAAACGTGACATTTTCAAACTTTAAAGGATTAGGCAGCGATAATGCGAGAGAATCAAAAAATTTGGAAATGCCTTGTTTTAACTTATAAATCAGGATAAGTGTACAATCCAATAACTGCTGTTTTTAAGAAACAAACCACCAATAGTGAAAAAAATGAAGTATTTGAGGAATTTTTTCATACCGTCGCCCGTAATAAGACCATATAGCGATGACGTCTCAACATCTACCATAGCACTGATTGTGGTTCACAGTAGCCCAGAATACACAGATCATCATGTTTGTGTTTGAGGTCAAACTATATTGATCATGGGGCACAATATTATGCTTAAAATCTGGGATATTCACTGAGAAAGGCTTTTTTGATTTCAAGTCGGAATTTGATACGCATGTATAGAAATTAAAGAATCGATAAAAATACTGCCTTGTCTTTATACACAGATTTCAAGGCCAACCACTGCAGGTTATGTTTGCATATCCCATAGCATAACAAAAATACAAAAAACATGAATTTTCTTGAATTTTTCAATGTTTCGGATTTGCAATCGTGGCTAATCCCTTTAATTTTCTTTAAAATTCATGAAAATAACAACACAAATAAGCACTTTCATGCAATAATGACCCAGGGGAGGGCGATGGTGTTTTCATTTTATCACTAACCTTATCTATTGGACCAAGTCTTTTGATTTGTGGATTCTTGCCATGTCAATTTAAACCATCATTTCTCTAAACATTCTTTATGACAATCAAAATTGCTACTTGTGAGTGGCTAAATAGCCCAGATATAATCACTACATTTGTTCCGTAAGAAATGGAAATGTTGCCCAGCAACAGTGTAATGTATATTACATGCACAAGAATGTTTAGAACTGGCTGTTTTTTTTTTGTTGTTTTTGCAGAACATCCTTATGGATGCAGCTTTTTTTTTTTTATAAATTGTATCAATTCATTCTTTAATTTTATCCTAGTGTAGCTGGTCTTTTTTTAATGAAGAACCAACACCTATTACATTATGGTCCAGGCTTCACTTATGAAAATATGAGGAAGCTAATCTCGTACTCGCCTGAGTTCATTTTAGGTGCACAACAAGGGGTTCAAATTCTTGCATGTCATGTTTCAGAAATATAGGCCGTTTAAGGAACTACTCAATTTATTGAGCTCCTAAAAGCTGAGGAAAGCTGTAGGACTGGAGCAATGAGCGCAGAAATGAAGGTATCAGCCCGGACGCATGTGGGGTGGGGGTGGGGTGCGTTCGCACCCACAATTTCCACAAATGGGAAAAGGCACTTTTTGAATGAATTTTTTGTGATAAAAATGTCCAAAAATTTTTGGAGAAATATTGACAGGAAAGTCCACTTTTTGGTGTTGAAATTGCAAAAATCCAAAACTGGACCCTTTTTAGGGGGTTAGGTCCATTTTAAAACAAAAAAGGCACTTTTTTCGGAAAAAGTCCACTTTTTCGAAGTCATCACACCCAGGCCCGTATGCAGGGGGTGCGTGCAACACCCCCCCCACAATTCCACAAAAGGGGCAAAATAAGGTCCACTTTTTGCTGAATTTTTTGATAAAATGGTCCAAAATTTAGCGAAATTTTGACAAAAAGAGGTCCACTTTTTGGTAATAAAATGTTCAAAAGGACCAATTTAGGGGGTTAGGCTCCACTTTTCACCAAAGTTCCACTTTTTTCGAAGTCCCGCACCCCCCAAAATAAATCCTGCGTACGGCCCTGCTCGCACCCCCCCAAAAAAAATAAATCCTTCGTACGGCCCTGGAAGTCCTTGTCAAAATAATGTTTTAACAAACACCAACACCCAGGGACATGTGCCTCATCCTGAATAATGCTATTAATACTATACTTCGTGTTTGGTTTATTAAAACAATTAGTGGAGTGGAGCTGAATTTGAATTAAAAACCCCTTCAAACATACCCAGATTATCACAACCTTTATAACTGTAAATTCGTTTTATTTTGAGGTTAACCCCCATGAGGTCTTCAAATAGTAACTTATCCTATAGTGGGTTCCCGGATCGACCAGTATTTCCCCTTATTTTCCTCCCAGTATTTTCCCCGGTATTTCCCCTATTTTCCCTGTATTTCCCACTATTTCCCTTCTTCCTTCCCGCCCTAGTGGGAATTAAATACTAGTATTTCCCGTGAAATTGCCAACCCTAATCCAGGGGGTTCCCACCTTGGAGGTGACACACATGTAAGGCTGTTAAGACCTCCATTTTCAGCATCGCTGTCACCCACGACCCCATATATTTTGAAAAAAATGTCACCCAAATACCCAAACCCCATTTTTTTTGTTAAATTTTACCAAACTGTCAGCCAAAGACCCGCTATTTTGGAAAAAGTTTTTGAACGTTTCACTCAAAGAACCCCTATTTGGATGGAATTTTTTTTGCAGTTTTTTCAAAAAAGACCCCATTTTTGGGAAAATTTTGGAATTTGTGTACAGGAACCCCTTAACTTTTGGGGCAATTTTGGCTGCTCCTCACCCCAAGAACCTCATATTTTTTGTTGTTGTTGTTTTGTTTTTATAAATAGCATTGTTGAGGAATTTCCTGGAAAATACAGTTTGGCCCCCCCGGTAAATAATTTTTGCATACTATTTGGGTCAATTAATATTTTGCCCACTCATTAATTATTCTGATTTACCTCACTACTCTGCTTCACAATAAATTTGTAACTTAGAACTTGGTGTTTTTTTGATGCCAGTTATACCTTTATCGATTAACCTTTTGATCTCAGATTTTTTTTTTTTTTTTTTTTTTTTTTTTTTTAATTTCCGTATTTTTTTTTTTTTATTTATGGCCAAAAATCCAGAAATTTCCGGAAATTACAATCTCTGCTCCTTACAAACACTGTAATCTTCTTATTAAGGGCCAATTTTACCTGCATTTAGTTACACAACCAGCTTCTTCAAGGAGTACCCCCAGGGGAATGAGGGGTGGCAGGGATGGTGTGAAGTACCGGTTAAAGTCTGACTCAGAGATTTCAAAATAGTTGCCTAGAACTTAAGACAAACCCCCCAAATGCTCATTTCCAATTTGAACGGAAATCGGGTTTGTCGTTTTGATCAGTAAATATTTATTGTATTCCATTTACCATGGATACTGTGCATACAACATTCCGGAGCCCGGATTTTAAAACAAAACTGTGATTTTTCCTTATGAAGGACAATCGATTGAGTTTTAGCTATTTCACACAGTGATTAGTATTGGACACGCATTATGTTTTATGCAAAAAACACGATTTGTCATAAAAATGAGGGCGCCATCCTCAGGAAATCTCTTGAGTCAGCCTTTAAGAACAGGACCGCTGAGTAAAAGTGGGGGTAATCATCCAACTAGGCACACACGCAGTACTGTAACCCCTAGTCACCACCCCAGACAGGAAAATGCGTGGGTACTCCCATGCAAATGACTTTGAGCTCTCTGTGATTATTTTGAGTAATATGTTGTACAAAAATGTCATAAGGTTTTTGCTGATGTGGAACTCAAATATGATGCTTATGAAGCTTGAAAATGATCAAAAGAGTAAAACATTTGGAATGTTTGTTTTGGCAGCCCTCTAAGGGCCAAAGTGCTGCCTACAAGGCAGCTGCAGGGATACCTTTGAAGGTACTCCTAGCTTAGAGGTACTCCCTACTGGTGCCTACAATGGTACCTATTAGGCACCCAGCAGCAACTGCAGAGTACACTATCGGATGGGTACTGCTAAGTATACTGCTAAGTAAACATAGCTCTTATGCACCCAGTAGCTTATGTACTTTGCAAGTCACTTAGGTGAATTACTGCATCAATATGTACCAATGGGTTAATCATTGAGTATTACTACCATGGAGTATTCCAAGCTCTGGGTTACCCCGTGGTAAGAATTCTACTGTTAATAGTTGCCTTTGAATTTTTTAAAAACTGTAAACCACCAGGAGGTTCATATAGAAAAAAATATATGGCAATACTGCAATCATGAAAGACTTAAGGGGAGAACCCAGGGTTCAAAACCAATAGTGTCAATGGTCATGTCTCTACCATAAATTACAGTGTCTCTCACCAGAATTGGGATTCTAGTAAACTTCTTTTGGAACCCAAGACATACTTTTTGATATAGATAGCATATTGTTAGCCCGACCAGCAATTTTCGGCACTAATTTGTATTTGTTGTTAATGTTTGTAATGCAATTGCTCACACATAACTAAGTTTACTTCTGGGCCTTAGTGCTGTGTGGAGTTTTTATTATGGTTTGAGCAGACTATGCCTTATCAATCATCATTTTATGAATTCCCTGCTTATCATGAACATACTAAGACTAAGCCAAATATCTCAATAGCAACAACTGCCCTGGTATATTTGCAGCACATGTATACATCACAAAGCATTACAAAAATGACTTGCCAAGTTACATCCATCTTACTGTATATATAGTTTAGCGCTTCCCAAAATATTACAAACAGGATTTGCAAACCAAGTACGAACTACCTACCATTCAATAGTACCTTCATGAATAAATATGAATTGGTGCTTCCCCAAAATTTGCAACACAGAGCTTGTAGGACCTCTGCTGCTCGATTTGGGGGGCATTGGGGATTTCCAACTGGTAATGTGTGGAACTGTACGTGCATTTACTATGGAAGTCCAGTCCCGGTGACATTAAAAATCATCTCTTAAACCTTTGTTCAAGATCTATTAATGTCATATAAATTAAGAACAAATATTGACTTTCAAAATTCCCGTTGGGGTTAGGGGTTTAACCCCGCTGCAAAATAGGTGTTATTTCCAAACGGTCATTTAGATTTAAATATTCGTGACCAGCCTAGTCTTTAGTCAAGTCTGTGGTTGTAACCGTTCGATATGCGTAAGAGCGCCCTCCTACCATGAAGTCTTAGAAACAGACTAGCACCCGGGATTTGATGGCCGTTTAGAAATTTGCTGATTGCTTTGGGTGCATGTCGACCCCCCTGCACCCACTTAGAGATGAGTAGTATAAGTAAAACCAAAGTTTTAATTTGGTTTTGTACCTGTTACGGGGGGTCAGATTCACCTCACATTCCAGCAATACTGTCGTATGAATAATTTGTGTATCAAAAGATATTGCCGATGCCCTTCCTGACGTCAATTGTCAATAATTGATTTTTGCCAAAAATCCATCACTTTTCTTCTGGGCCAGGGGGCAAAAGGGGAGGAAGGGTCAAAAAAAAAATTAGAGGGAAATCCCCCCCCCCCCAATTGTGAAAATTTGTATGTATTCCCTATAAATCAACTTTGGCTTGTGGCACAATTTTTTTGTAAATTTCAAATTGCTGAAAGGCAAGAAAATGGAGTAGAAGCTCAAATTTCAAAATATTGTTTCTTATATAAGGTCCACCACGTTCCTGTCTTCCAAAATGAATAACATCTAAGTGTAGGGTGATAAAGAGACACTGCCAAATTTGAAAAAATGTGCGCCCGCAAGATTTTTTCAAAATTTTACATGCATGCACCACTTGATTTGATTAAGCCCAATCAGCACCCGCATGGCTAACAGAAGGATTTTTATTTAAAAAAGACTCTGGAGTGATCTAATCAGTAGACCTATTGTCATGGTGTTAAACACAAGAACAACATGCCGTTGTTGATTCCCTTGGTATGCATATTTGCCAGTCGTTTAGCCCTCTGTGGCGTTTAATGTCATGAGTAGGAGTATGGTGAGTTTTATACTGAATTTAACACATTTGTTGATTAAAGTTCTGCAGGCCCACAGATTAGCCTAAAATTACCTGGACAAGCATTAACCTAGTTAAGCCCTACTATTTTTTGGTTTGATATTTTGTACAAATGTATTTTTCTTCCGCAAGGTCATGGACTATCAGTCGAGAGGCTAATTGAAGAAATTTTAACATTTTTTTTTTTTGTTGAAAATATGGCTGTGCCACTTTAAAGGGTAGTCAACAAGACCCTGTATTTGTCGCATTGAATAACTCAACAAAAGGTGCTTTAAGAAAAAGACGAATTGGCCGACCATTCGATTATTACATGAATCGGTGCTTCCCCAAAATTGCAACCAGCAGAAACTTTAAAGACAAGTTGCTGCCATTTCATTGCTAATCATTGATATGCATAATGTTGCTTTCCCAAAATGTAACACTTTCCAATTCAAAACATTGGTGTTTTGGACAACTTTTTTGTGCTGTATGATCTGAAACTTTTTACTGTTTTGTATTCATGATGAGCTTGTGCAGATTTTTGGCACCAAACTTTCACACTGTTAAATAGAACAAGTTACAATTATCGTCTATTTCCACACCTCAGTTATAATCGTATTCAGTAATATTTTGTAAATGTGTCTTGGTGCCATTCCAACATGTTTGCCTGTTGTTACTACTTTGTTGCCCTGGAAAATCTTGGAAACTGCACTGGGGTGAAATAACCATTTTGATAAAATGCCAAATGTTGCAACCTTGGCCTAATTTGACATGCCCAGGCCCATGTTAACGAATGTAAAACTATTTACTAGTTAATTAGAATTTGTACAGTTAAGTCTTTTAGTAATGCCCTATTTGTTATGTGATAAGAGGCTCATTGCTACCCCTGGATCGCAAGTTTACAGTGTATAAACGACCACTGTGTCACAAATACAAAATTGAAATTCTAGAAACCCTGTGAAACCGAAACCAACGCCTCCCGTTTACGTGCCTCCTAGCATGTTTACAAAAGAGAGAATTGATCATCTGCGCATGATTTTTTTTACAAATCATGTTTGCATCATGTATGCAATAGAATTTCAAATGTGTTGGACCAGCACTTAAAGAAAACATATTATCAGTGATTTACAAATTCAGAAAAGTGACAAAAAATCAATCTGCTAGCACAAGTAGATACCATGCAAATGCTATTAAGACTGAAACAACTAACCTGACAAAGTATAAAAAATGGCTATTTTATACTTGTTACATCCGTATGGACAATTAGCATGCGCAAAATTAATTAAATGTCAGGAGAGTCATATCTTTGAGCCCTGCTCGATGCCTCTTTTCTTCTTCTCTTAAATTTTTTCGTTGCAGTGGCGTCTTCCTGGTCCCCTCTGGATCGAAAAAGCAGGGACGATATGGACCAAAAATTATGCATTTTTATCCCTCCTGATTAGTCCCATTTACCCATTTCTCACAGATTTCCCACTTAATCTTATGTATAAGTTTCCCTCCAATGTCCACTTCACTCATATGTTCCAACTTCCTGGGAGCTTCTCAAATTCCCCACAACTTGGGAATTTGCCCCTTTTCTGGCCGGGTTTCACCACTGAAGGGGTCATACAACAACAAACAAAAATATCAAAGCTATTATTTTCACGAAAAAACTTTATGTTATAGTTAAGCCATGATTATAGATGAGGTGACATGTGACTGTCAACACCGGGCAACAAACAAAGCACTGGCCCGGCAGTATGGCCTGAGCACCTGCAGGCTTGGTGCTTTTAAAGTCGTGCTCATCAGGCGTGATAAGGCGATTGAATGCTGTAACTGTACGGGGCGTATTCTACGCACCTCTAACTTCAGTAGACCAGGTGCTAACTTGTGTTGTAAACATTGATGTCAACCATAGAAACGTATACTTCATAAACTTCGAAGTACAAAGTATTAATCAATGCGCTGCATAGCATTATTGCGCCTTACTAAAAAACGCGCATATATACTCTTAGACGCAATCCAAGCGCAGTCTAAATCGCGCACATTGAAGACACATGCATGATGTAGGCGAACAAAACAAAACTCTTACACTGATACACAAATACTGGTCATATAAGCCAAAATACCAGTCCATTCCATTGTGAACTTGTGTCGGGTTAATTGTATTTACTACTTTGTACTTCAATGTTTACAGATACAACTATGATTTAACAATATGCCTCATCGACCAAGGACACAAGTCAGTGGGTTACTTGGGCATACATTGACATGAAGCTGACCTTTGCGATCAGGTCGTGTATTTTCTAATACATGGTGAATGATGAGCTACTGACTGTGCCAAGGAAAGGATGTTACTAGCTCATAGTGATAGAGCCTTTCCCCAAAGGTAAATTTTATGTAATGTGCATTTTTTGCCTCCAGATCATCCAAGCATGCAAAGAGCCATGCATGCACCTGCCACCGGAAAAAAATTTTCTCTGCAGTGATTCTTTTATATTCCCTTATGCTTGGGCCCTGTTCTGCGAGGCTTCTATGAGATTTTGGCCCAGACTTTATTCTTCAGGAGCATAAGTAATCTGGAGAAATATTCTATGTCAAATGCTCCAGGAGCATATTTGATTATCTCTTTGGGGCAATATCTGGACCAATATTTTATTAAATATGCTCCAGGAGCATTCTGAAATATTCTCCTGAGGCAATATTTGAATACACAAATGGGGTCAAGAGCATATGGCAAATATCTCCTGGAGCAGTGGAGATCTTCTAGAAGTCAAATACTGCAATGTCTCTACTTTCAGATTAAGCATAATGAAGTTTGGGAGAAAGATATTTTTAGAACCATTTTGGTAAAAATATGATTTTCAAGATATATTGGTATTAAAGTGGGATGCCCGATTGAGGTATATAAAATTATCTTGATAGAAGTGGCCTTCACCCCAAACCGCCAACTGTAAAGTTTCGCGCAGATTTTTCATCCGTTTTGATGTGAGAGCTAGAAACGTAATATTGTGCGCCCGCATAATACTGTGTACAAATAATATTGGTCAACCCAAAATGAGTCCATTTTCGCTCATAATTACTTCCAAACCAAACATCATTTAGTCTTAAAATGTCACAGGGTAACCTGAGAAAGAGTAGGCTTTCTCTGACATCAAAATTTACCACTCTCCGGTAAATCTGGGGTCCCCTGGGGATGAGGCTATTATCGATCGGGCCATGGACCTTTAACATATGATGCAAGACCAACCATGAATCAGTTTTTGAGCCACTGTGACCTGACTCAGAGATTTCAAAATATATATTTTTTGTGTAGTATTAAAATAGTTGACTAAAACTAAAGATACTCACCTAAAATGCTCAATTCCAAAGTTAGAGATGATCAAGATTTTTTGTTTTCATGCGTACACATTTATGTACCTGCTTGAATTCATACAAATCTATCGGAATTTTTAACAAAGTTGTGATTTTTCTCACCTGTTTTTCTATATGAAGGACTTCGATTTGGACTTAGTTATTTCACACAGTGACTGGTATATGGACAAGCAAATGTATGTATGCAAAAAACCAAATTATTTGTTTCAAAATTGAGGTGCCCTTGCTGGAAATCTCTGAGTCGGCCTTTTAAGTGACAATAAGCATACAAAATTTTCACTTTAAGTTTTACAACATGCATTTTTCTCAAAATCTAAGCAATAACGGAGGTAAACTTTTTCATAGGTCTAAAATCAACAACGGCTGTTTAGGAAATAATTTTTAAAATGGTTGCTGGATCAAGGCTTGTACAACACGCATGCAAAAGTTGGATCAAATTTGTACTAATTGGGAAAAAAATTTTGGTCAAAAATATGATTTTCAGATTGATTCAAGAACCCAACCATGGAACTAAATTTTCAGGCCACATTTGTGGCAATAAGCTGTTAAAATTACAAAATACAGTACTAAAATGGCAATGTTCATTTAAAGGTGCAACGGGAGATTTGGAGGCACCCAAATACTGTATTGTCCTATTATTTCATAGATTAGACACGCAATCCTTTCTTTACCTGTATTTGGCTACAGGAATGTCTTTAAATAGAGAAATGGCGATTTTGATTTGCTTATATAATTTTTCCAATATAAAACATCAGTGAGATATTAAACATGAGAAAGAGAGGCAGAGTCTGGAAAGAGTCATACAGTATGGTTCCTAATAAACGCCCCGGGGCGGAGCATTTTTCAAAAGGGAAGGCGTTTATTACAGTCAAAAATGGAAAGTCAAAATCCCTCAAAAATCACCTCACAACAACGCTTATTTTCGCTGATTCCAAAAAACAAGCTTTACGAGCAGGGGACGCTGATTTTCCACCCCTCCCGAGGTCCAAGTTCTATATAATAAACGAGTACAACTATGCACAACAGCGATTATGATACGGATTACGACATTGCCGGCCCTTGAATCATGTGATTTTAGGTAAGCTAACTCATTTTCTTGAATTGTTTTATCTCAAAATCTTAGGGGCGTTTATAGAGAGGAGGGGCTTTTATTAGGAAAAACACGGTATGGAGAGAATCATGAAGGAGGAGAATGAGTGGGATCATAAGGTAGACTGATGTGGTTGAAGGGCCAGTTAAGAGGATCAGTTGGGAAGAAGTGGTGAAGGTAATAAGACAAATGAAAAGGAAGGCGGTTTGACCCTCAAGAGTTAGGGCTGAGATGATTAGTGCGGAGAGATAGGGATTGGTGTGAGATGGAGTTGTTGTCAGATAAAGTGTTTGAATGTGAGGGATGCCGGTGGAGTGGGCAGTGATGTGGTAATTCCACTTTTAAAGGGAAAAGGGGATGCAATGAGTTGTGGTGAATATGCATGGGGTGTGAAGTTGTTAGAGCATGCAAGAAGATTGTGGAGAGGGTTCTGGGAATAGGATTCGAAGATAGTGGAAGTGGATGAGATGCAAATTGGTTTTATGCCAGGGAAGGGGATTTTGCACCCCTGATGTGTTTTTGTAGACTTGGAGAGGCTTGATAGGGTTACATAGGAAAGTATGGAGTGGGCGATGAGGAATAGAGAGATACCAGAAGTAATAGTTAGAGCAGTGATGAGTTTGTATGAAGGAGCCAAAACAAAAAGTTAGAGTGGGGTCTGTTTGTCCGAGGTGGGTGTGCATAAGGTTATGTACTTTCGCCATTGATTTTTTGCAATGGTGATTGATGTAGTCACAGAGAGTGCAAAGAAGGTTTGCTGAGTGAGTTGTTGTATGCTGATGACTTGGTTTTAATGAGTGCGACATTGGAGGGACTGAGGAGAATTTTGGAAATGGAAGAGGCTTTCGAGAGTAAGGGGTCTGAAGGTAACCTTGGAAAACAAAGTGCTGTTGAGCGGGGCGAGAGGGAGGTGGTAGCGAGTAAGGTAGACCCATTGGGGTATGCGGGAAAAAAGAGAGTAAAACATTTTCAGTGTGGTGTGCGAAATGTGGGAAATGATCCATGGGAGATCACAAAGATGAAGATGATGACCCTAGTTTGGCAAGAGATTTTGTGTGTAGAAGATGTTAGAAGCGGAGCTGGAGGCTCGATGGTGGAAAGGTGGAAATGTTGCGTGATGAGGTGGAGTCTCTGAAGGAGTTCACATACTTAGGGAATAAGGTTAGTGGGGGTGGTTGATGCGAGGTGCTGTGACAGCAAGATGAGGTAGGGGTTGTGTGAAGTTTAGGGAATGTGAGGAGTTGGTTTTCATGAGTTCTGGTAACCAAAACCCGAGGTCAACATTAATCGTTTACACTAATCGTTAGCATCTCCTGACTCTAGTGTTGGTACTTCAGATTTCAGGGCAATGTACATATAACGAGAACATGCTAAAGTGTGAGGTGAATCCTTTTCGGTCAGCTAAAACTACCCAAATGTCTGATCTATAATTCTATTCTAAGGCGTCTTCTCTAGACACTCATACATCACTCTGCATCATTGAAATGTTATATTTCCTTCAGATAAGAATAACATCCAAGGAAAAAAAGACACTTGCCGATCTACTCGATAGACGTTGTTGATGTACTATTTGGATGATAGCGTATATACGACGGGAAGTCAGGTAGCTAGATCTATCCCACAGGCATATTTGAACTGCGAAAAACAACGTACTCATTTTTGGTCTTGTTGGAGTGCTGGGACTGTATGGTGTTCGTATCATATTGAACTGTATCATCTTTACCAGTCCGTTTACAAAAATAAATGGCCATCGGCCATATCGCGCAATGTATTTTGAATTGTATCTATCATTGACTAATAAAAAACAAAATTACAGTGTCCTGATCTGAGAGTAATAATAACATGGCATAACTCAGCACCTTTATCAAATGGTGTGGTGGGGTAGGGGAATGAAGCAGAAGGTGTGTCAAGGAATTTTCAGAGGGGACAAATTTGAATCCTATTTATTAGTGCCAAAAGAACTCATCCCAATCTTAAAGTCCTTTCGCGCTTATGGAAAATCATGTTCCCGAAGCAAGCAAAGTCTACACAGCATTATAAAATTTTCCCCTTGCCCAATTCCCGGCAGTTTGTGTGTATCCATCATGTGTTATTAATGTTTTTTTTCACTACTTTGGCATCGCAATTGATAAATTAGGATGCATTCCAAGTTTGTACTGTTACTTCTACTAAAAATAAGCCTACCCTGTTAATAAATTGCTTTGGATCAATCTCATCTCATTAGAAATTTTAGATTTCCTTTTTCGAATTCACTACGCCCGTGGGATCTACAGGGTTGAGTCAAAAAAAGTACAACCAAATTTGAGTCATTTTTTCATGGAAAACTCTCTGTGCTATTTCATATATTTTCTTTTTGTCATCCATTTTCCTTTTTGTTGCTCTCATATAAAACTACGGCATTAAAATGATTAACGCATCAAAGAGTTACAGTCTGCAGAAGTGAAAGTACCCAAGGTGAAAGACCGAACAAGTTCAACACAACACGTATAGAGTAACCCAAAGAGTTGCCTTGGTTTTTACACTCAGCTTTGGAGTGCAGGATATCCTCCAGTAATTACACATTTGGAATCAGTAGAACACCAGTGACGTTATCAATCTGTGGGTGAGAGCGTCGGAGGGGGGGGTAAGGGTTGGACCCGCACTCAAAATCGTTGCCCCCTCCTGGCCCCAAGTAGAGATCAGGAAAAAAATATAGTATGGCAGGGTACCTACGGTGTTACCTTTGCAAACTGGTTTTTTATGATGCCCCAAAAAGATAAATGTTCCCATCGCCTGCCCGCCCCGTCCCCAAATGAAAATGGCCTGCTTACATCATTGGGTAAGCTCTAAAATGAAACAAGATATCAAAATAATATTTAATGAAATCATTTTTGGACTTGAAGCAACAATTTACAGTCATCTTTCTTTTTCAAATTGCTTGTTTCCACGTAGTAAAACTTCAAAATCATGATGTATAAGGTCTGGATAACAGATAAAGCATTAAAATTTGCCATTTTAAATATATCCTGTAATTCATTAACTTAATTATTCTACATTATCATTCAACACATGTACTGCGTAGCATCTTGAATACGGCCCCCAAATAAAACCAACCATTATGTCTATTCCGAAGCCCTCACCGTATAGGAGAAAAATGAGTGGTACAGTCAGTGTGCAATTTGTTCGGGGCAAGAAATTGGATACCCTTCACAAAAATATGGTATCCTTTGGGGAATGGCTGATCGATTTTAAAATGTAAAATTATTGTGAAAGCTGATTAAACGACTATCTAATACAGGAATTTATTTGGTAAATTCCGTTACTGTTTCTTCATAAAAAATCCCGCATTTTGTGTACTTTTTTTCTGCTCACCTGTCGCTACCTGGCAATGGATATGACATGATGCAAACACTGTTTATTTAAATTGGGAGCCGTCCAAATAGCCATATATTTAAAAAAGAAAAATTCTAACCCTCCTACCGTCCATTCATAAAAGATTATCACGTTAGTCTTCTCTGGTCGCAAATACCTACCCTGGGCCCCAAATAGCTCGAAAAAATCTTGTTTTAATCTCATTTAAAACGACTGGCCCGTGATACTACCGCGCGTTCATAATGTCCTGGCCCGACACTGCCGCGGACACGTTCCGAAGTCGGTTCAACACTCAACAAATAATACCATACATACTCGTAAGTTTGTCACGTGTATTACCCTGGTATGACCAGGTTGTGACCTTTAAACCCCCACATTGCTCATGGCTGAAACTTAGGAGAAATTGCCAATTTGTGTTGAGCGAAAAATACGTTAAAAACATTATTTCAGTGTTGTAACGGTTGAACGCAACATATGGAAGACAGGTATGTAGATTCTTCTATCATGGAAATTGTTCAGGTGCCTTGGTTTTGTTGTTGTAACTCGAGGAGGAAATACTATTTTTATGATGCGTTCAATGTCCCGAATAGCTCCGTCCTGAAACCAGAGGGCCGTTCAATGATAATGACAGTGTTTTTAAGATAATGCGACCCTCTGTTTCATGTCTGCAACTATGTTGGTCATGGGAAACGATATCCTTTGAAGATGAAAGGGACTTGTGTAAGAGCTGTGTGAGATCAGTGATGTTGTAAGGGAGCTAGACGTGGTGTCTGAGCGAGAATGAGATTGGGATTTTGAGGAGACGGAGAGGCAATGGTGCGGGGCGATGGTGTGGTGTAATTGGATGGACCAGGAGGAAGACTGAGGACTTGATGCAGATTTGGGTTTTGGAAGAGGGCGGTGGACCGTTGGCGAGGCGAATACTGTACGTTTGGATGGGCATTGTTGAGGGAATGATGAGACATTGTAAGAAGGGCTTTTGAGTTTTTGAGGTGAGCGGTTTGAGAGGAGGGGACTCCAAAGAAGACATGGAAGAACAAGTGTATGAGGAGAGTAGGAGGGTTGTGTTGAGGATGGAGGATGCATTGAATCGGGTGAAATGGAAAGGAAGGAGTCAGGGCGGTTTGCTGCAAATGTGAGGTGAAATCGCGGCCTAAGTTCCAATAATTGTAACTTATGGCATCAATCTTTTAAATTTGGAGCAAATCTTTGTGCCATAGTTACAACTGTTCTGTGGAGTTCCAATGCCTTTAAGGTTTGAGAGTTTTGAGATGATATTTCCTAAATAAACAGAAAAATAATTTCTTTGTGACATACATAAGCATCTCTAAGTCTGTAGAATAATTGTCCTTACCAAATTTGTAACCGATGCTAAAATTTGTTCCCAAAAAGGTGCATGTCAACATGTACAAGGCTTGCCAAATTTTGGCGCCCAATGGTTGACACAACAAGGTAAGTTTCACCGGAAATTTCATAATGTGAATTGTAAATCTGGAAAAATGGTTATCAACATGATGCAGAAAGCTCTCAAGAATGACTACAATATAACATTTATTGCAGATAATGAATTTTTAAGCCAATTTGCAGCTGTAAAAGTTAGAGCAGAAGCATCTTGTACGGGGCTTAAATGTTAAATGGTACTTCACTACACACAACTCGTAATGACTAAGAAAGTCTATGATAACAGCAGCCATAGCATAAAAAAGTTAAGACTATCTATGTCATGATATCAGTGACTAAATCCGGGCCACCCCCGTTGACGGGGATAAAACCGGATAAAACTTTGGTTTAGTAGTAGTAAAAAACATCGTGAATTTCGTTTTGGGGTTGTCTGTTAAAAGAATGGCCCTCTCGTGACTGCGTTCTTTTGTTTTTTTTTTATTTTAAAAAAAACGGTATAATATCAGCTAATGAGTGAGATGGGCAGGGACATTTAATCTTTTAAAAATGACAACTGCATGGGATTCGAACGAGCAATCAGCCAATCCGATTAAACGGGCTGTTCATGTGTAGTATGGCTACGACCTAATCTCAATAAAAAGCCAATTGAGACCCTCACTTCGTGTTACGGCACGATACGCCCAATTTGAAAAGTGAGGGCCGATCTTTTTTTTGTGAAGCTAATATGCATTCACTGCACATGTACATTTGACACAATATATGGGACACCTTTTAACGGGATGAGCCGCGATTTGCTGATCCGAAAAGATAAAAAAAATCATCAAAATTTGTATTTGTGTATTTTTGTAGACTGGGCATCAGGACTCTATGCCCAGCCACCTTGTCGCAATAATTGGGACTTCACATGACGTTTCTTTAAACAGATGCCTTAACAGGTCTAATGTGAAGTCCAAATAAACCACAAATTTTGGGCCCATAGGGTAGTACTGAAATCGTGCAGCCTTCAAAATTCTATCACTGACGACATTACGCTACAAATTCATATAATCTTACCTGATCCCAAAACATAATGCTCCAGAGTGCTTCCACTAACACTCTATCCTTTACCACCAATAATATCCAAAATGAAGTGCCTAAAAAAGGCCAAATATCACCTTTTTCTCGGAAAAAAGAGAGCTGGGCAACGTACCATGGCCGATAAGTACAAAGCAGCGCCAATGAAAACCTTGAAAAAAAGGCATCCTTGTTGGGAATAATCCGCCCGGTTATAGAAATAAGTGTTTTCGCCCGGTGACGAAAACAATGTTTACACCTGCCGTATGTGTAGGTCATGCGAGTTGGCTAAAATACCCCCAAGGCGCTATGTTTATCAATATTGAAATGTGAAATACACGTCATGCTGTAACCTTTTCTACGGGATTTCCGTAAAATATCTGGAAATACGAAAGTGGGACTTGTCACCGTCTTAATTTTAAGGTCATAAAATTTGATTAAATTTAACATCCTGGAAGAGTTTTTGAAGATAGTGAGGACTTTACTGTGGTTGGTAACACACGCTAAGGGATTACTTCCAAAGTGTATTCAGGTAAAGATGTATGTAGTAGCGTGTAAATGTGATTAATGTGACTCTCAAAAAATTGGTGTATCAGATACATACATAAGGCATGATCCTCCTTGAATTAAGTTAATGGCATAATGATTATGTACATTGGAGGAGTTCATGCTCAGCAGGACTAGCATAACCCTGCAAGATTGCCAAGGGGTTGGCTTAATTCGTGTATATTAAGCCAAGGCGTACTTTTGATCCGATTCTGTAATTTCTATTATGTGCGTAACTATCAAAATTCAGACCTTTATTATCAAAAAAAGGACTTTTCCCGAGCGCGGTGAATATCCCAGATTTCAAACGTGATCATTGGCACCATGATAAATAGTTTGACCTCAAAACACAACATTGATCTTGTTTGTTCTGACACTGGTGTAAACCAGATTTCGAGACGCCGGTGTTGTATGGTATTTGATGGAGACGATCGTATTGGACAAGTTTCCTCAAAATACTCATTTTTTTCCCTATTTGGTGATGTTTCTACATTAAAGAGTTTTTATATATGGAAATGTACCACACGATATACACAGATCGAATCGTGGTTGAGTGTTAATCCTCAACCACAGACGTCGGTTAATTTGAGGCGCTGAGTTGAGACCCGGGTTACCACAAAACGACATACTGATTTCTGGTTGATGGACTTAGTACCTTCTTCAAAGTAGCGTCAATATTACCAAATCACGTAAAACACAAGTTAACTTTCAAAAAGTCACAAAGATTTCAAAAATGAAAGGGCGAATTTGAAAAAAAGAAAAAGTAAAACTTGATAGTTTAATCAAGGACATAGCAGTACTGTTGATAAACAGCTTTACACCAATGACCGAGGTCATTTAACATTCCCTGCTATTTGGGAAATCATTAAGCATGTTAAATTTCCACAAATCTGTGGAATGAATATGGAGGAAAGTGTTATTTCATAAAAGGCATGTGAATTTGTAAATGATTATACGCCATTCATATTTATTAAGTTTCAATTAAAAAATGGTTGTTAATAATAGATAGAAAGAATTATTTTTTATTCTGCGTTAGAGTTTGATGAAGTAGCCATTTGGTATAGCCATTGATTTACACTAGGCTCAATGGTCTGCGGAGTATCCCGATACACCTTTGAAATATCATGGTCAAACATGTAACGTGCGAAGTGCTATCCGAATGTTGTTAACTGAACATGGTGAATTTCGGGATATGTGGCAATCACGAAAACTGGATTATTCTCCCTTGTGTAAAAAAGAGTTTGACATGACCTTTATCGTCACTTGATATTATTTATACATGAGAATTTATATCAACATTGCTAGGTGCACACGAACGTTGTTGGAAAACTGCGTGAAAATTATGGCGTTTATGGAGATTTGAGTGGCAAGTTGGTATGTGTAATTAGTTTTCTTGACATTTTAACCATCATTTGCCATAAAAATACTGAATAACTAAATTTGAAAGGTTTAGAGTCACGATAAATTGTGTAAATAAGGAAAAAGTAAACACTGTCAAGCGCAATCAAATTACCTATCGTCTGTGGTTGAGGATTACTTAACCACAATTCGATCTGTGTACACTTACCCTGATTTTAACGAGTGCATTCCACATTTTGTCAATTCTCTCACTTATCACTTCACGTTGCTAATCCCTTTTAAAGCTCTTGTCAACTACTGAGTGTTGCACCTTTACAAAAAAACATGATTTTTAAAATAATTTTTACACAACCACATCAATGAAAGCTGAATTTCGAAATTTGCTCCAATAGGAAATTATAGAAATATCAATTTGTTTGTACCAAGGAAAATTTTCATCTTCTCCTTTCATATATGGATATTTTGGATGGAAAGTTTGACCAATGCAAAAATCAGGACCCATCTCGAGTCGAACGATAGAATAGCAATATTGACCCCATGGAAGGATTACACCCCATGGAAGATTTTCAGTTCAAAATACCGAAAGTAGTATTAAAAAGTATTTGTATGCTGTTCTACAATCATTACCAATGACTCATGATCACACACTTCCGTGCTTTGTTTACATTGGACAACCAGAAGCTAACGCCTTACCTGGACGCCATTTCCTTGCACATTTTTGAATAATCTGAAATGTTAGATGTAACCGGGAATGTACCTTGCGTTGACCCTTACGTGTTGACAGCCTGTCACAATCTGTTACTGCACAACCACTGATCTCTACAGTGTCACCCAACTCATTGGCACAACGCAGAGCTGTCGGGTCATTCCCATCTGCTTAAGCGGAGTGCCCTGCGCGCTGTGTGACCTTAGTCCGTCAGAGGGACCTCACTGATCAGCTCTTGATGCAGTCTAGATGCAGTCTATGCGGGGTCGTCGAGTGCCAATTTGTGTAAGCACGTATTCAATACGGAATAAATCGCAATCTCATCATAGTGCATAGTTCACACTCCATAGAATAACCTTTTACACAATTTGGCACTCGCCAGTGGTGCTAGGACCTTCGTCCCGGTTGTTGGAGGGCGATTCGTAAGTGAAATGGCAAAAGAATTGATATGACTCGTCTGACATGCGAAATTTCAGTATGACTCGCGTTGTACTAGAGGCAGTCTAAGAGCGCGGCTTTGACAAACCAGATGCAGCTAGATCATATATTTACATATAAGAAAGCATATACTCTATGACTAGATATAGAGTACTTCCATCTTCTTAGTCTAGGAGCTGGCTAAGATATGTAGGCACTTAATTTAGGAGAGGATAACTCAACTGTTTTTAGACTAATTGAACCTAGGAAGAACTTGTGATCTGTGGCCAAAATTGATATCCTGGGCGAAAGGCGGATTTCGCCAAATTCTTCAAAATGGCCGCCAAAAATCAACAATAGCCTACTAGAATTCTGCAGGTCGCTTAGATTGTTTCTGGTTAATAAAAGGTTTTTTAATAAAAGCAACAAGAGCATTAAAAATGGTATTTTAATATTGTTAACATGTTTCATATTCCCAAGAATGGCGGCCATATGGCTGCCAAAACATTTGATCTACAAAATTGTCAATAGTCCCTATATTGACTCGTATTTGCCATAAATCCAAATCCAAAATGTCCAGTGTGTCAATCAATAATAACATCTCTCAATTGCCACATAAAGCTAAACCCAAGATTGAAATCAATATTTCAACTTGGGATGAAGGAAAGATATAAAAGTCGAAATCGGTGTTTATTCACATTGTAACAACTTCGCAGTCCATGTTGCAAAAATTAAGAACATAGGCCTAATGCCTTAAATTACAACTTTGAGGTGATTGGCTTTTTAGGCCTACCACTGCTGTTGTTTTTTCTATATTTTTATTGTCTTCTAGATATTTTAGTAAAATATGACCAAATGAAACTCCCTTTTTCATAACCATGAGCGATATTGGCAGATATGATAGGCCTATATCCAGAATACGTCATAGTTTAGATTGTCCGCCCCCCCCCGGGTCACCCATCCGGATTTTCGAGTCAGTCGGATGGGACGAAATACGATTCTGTAATTTTTCTATATTTACCAGTATTTCTGTAACAATTGCACTGTAATATTTACAGTGTGTGAGAGAGTACCACATTATACTGAATTGCGAATTTTATAACACCGCATTTCACGTTGCCTGTCACCCTGTAAAACAATATCATTTTTGCAATCATGTTGCAAAACCTGAAATAATGACAGAGATTTTATTTATTCAGGCCCGTAGCCAGGAATTTATGTGGGTTGGGTGCGGACGGGGGTGCGGATTTGCCAGAGTGGCAAACTTTAACAATTGCTTAACCCACAGCGGACCTTCTACATCATAAGCGGACCTTCGAATATCATAAAGCGGCGACCTTTGTCATTTGGGGGGGGGGGGTTTGCGGTCTCACCCCCGCACCCCCCTCCCCCTCCCCCCCCCCCCCCACCTCCGGCTACGCGGCACTGGATTAAAGCTAGCCTAGTCCAATCAGGTAGGCTTACAAACCACAAATCATGGTAAAAATAGTGCTGTCAGAATGGCTCAACATGCATTTTAACAGTCATTTTCACTCAGCTGATTGGGGCTTTGCCCGAAACTCACACCAAGCGGATCATGTAGCAAATCTATCATTTTTTGGATAGGCTAGAGCCCATCGGGCATAGTCGTTTATAGCGACGTCGAAACGACGTTGGCAGAACGTCGAAACAGGTCGACGGTGTTTATAAATTTTATACGTCGAAAATTCAAAGGAATTGACGCTTTAAGAACGACGTCAAAACGATTTGCATTTCGCCATAAATAGTGTGTCAATTTCTAAAACTCTCGACTTCTTTTCGACGTTCCACCAGCGTCGATTGCCCACTGGGAGGCTATATATTTTCGGGGTAGTGGTTTCAAATACCCGGTCGCACATCCCTATACTCAAACCACCGGTCAAACCAAAAGTGAGACCCAGGAGTGAGACACCCCCGGGGGGGGGGCATTCTAGTAGGCCGGAAAATTGGACATTAAATTTCGTGTTTTTCTGTAATTCCATTACAGCCATATACTGAGGCCTAATTTTCTGAGCCTTTTTTGTTTAAAAATATGCCTATTTCCATTGCAGGATTAATAATACTCTAACAATCTTCAAATGTAAACTATTTCATCCTCACCATATTACTCATTTTTTTTTTATGTGTCCTTACTCTAGAATGAGGAAAGGTAAACCTACAAAGTGGTGGGTTCGGTGGACTTAAAATGTGACAGACATGATGCCGCCCCGCTCATTCGCGGCGCTTTTTGAAGCATTTGTTTGTAGCTTTTTTGATGATTGTCCACACTGTGTGAAATAGCTGGGCTCAAATTTCGGTCTTCGCTTCATATAGAACTATATAAAAAATCACAGCTTGTAGTAAATTCCGATTCGTATTTTTATTGCACATTATCCTATGCTATGGTACTGCTATCTATTTCAGAATTTGTGAATCTTAGTCAGGTGTAAGTCTAGGCACACAGCCTGAAGGATGGAATGGAGTAACAGACTTTTTTCCTATTGATAGATGTTAGTTCATTAGGATCTAAGGATCTAAGTAGCCAATAATTTTTTGGAGGGTGGGCAAAATTTGTTACAGTGCCATTTTTTTTTGAAAATCCAAATGGGCTGCTACCTGTCCAAAATCACTAAAAATCCCTTAAGTATTTCCGATAGAGAAAAATATCTCTCGGTAACTCCGTGTTTTAAGCACGAGAACGTGTTGTAATTAATTTTTCATTACATTGCCACAAAACTCCAATATGGCTGCTCAAAAGACCAAATATGCTCTCGGAATCATAAACTATCTTTACTCCTCCATTATACCTATTTACGTTACGTACTCGCCACTTGAATCCATACTGAACACCTAAAACGTGTTTCTGCCGTTGTCAAATCTGTTCCAATTGATCACAGCTCGGCAAGTGTTACTTTAACACCCTATACGCTGTAAATCGAGACCGAACAAAGTAATCATAACTCCCAGCACAGTCTCACAAGGATACCTGGTATTCGACTTATCCGACCAGTGTTTTTTGTGTATCAGTGCAGAGATTGGTTTTGTTCATACAACATGCTCTGCTTAATCTGGCTGCGATTTTCATGGATTAAGACTGCGCCTAAGCGCGTTTTTGGGTAGTAAGGCGCGATAAGGCTGCGCAGCGCATCGTTTATTTACTTGTACTTCTAGTTTACAGAGTATAGAATGCATTTCCAACGCATCAGGACACGTCAAGTGTCTGCACATTTTTGCAGTTTAGAGGCTTGAATTCCAGGGTCTATCTGCATGCTTTATGCTTTACACTTATGAGATACTTGTATTTGATCCTAGATCCCTTACCTGGCATTTCTCTGTAATGGACATTTTCAAAATTCAAGATGGCAGCCAATATAGCCGCCTTTAAAAATAGTAAAACCTCCATTATATGTGTTTATATGTAGTTACGCACTACTTATATTTAAGGGGTAAATTTAGGTATGGGATAAGTATTGGACCATTTGACATTCTTATCTGGAATTTTCTTGTTTCTTAAACATGCCCAAATGTTTAGATGGTGGCCAATGTCGCTGCCGTTTTAACCCTTCTTTAAAACTATAAATTACGATACATCTGTAGGTATTTAGTTAAACCCAAAATTAGTATTAAGTTTAAATTAAAGATGAGATGTATGCCTTTGAGCATGAATACTCGTATCTGTATATTTATGTTAACAACATGCTTAAAATTCAAAGTTCGGGCCATATATTATGAATATAGACAATTTGTAGTTTTTAAAGATCTTAAAAGGCAGCATCTTGGACTGCCATCTTGAGCGGTAAGCTTGTTAACACACTTGAAATGTCAGATATGAGTTCCTACTTGGTATAGTAGGGCGCAGAATTTGCCATCTATATACAATACTTTATGAGTGTAATGGTCAAGAATGATTTCACGGCATATTGGGTTTTAGGTGGCCATATTGGATTTGATGGTAATGTTGTGATCAAATCACTTCAATAACCCGTCCGAAAGATTCCGCGTGCTTTAAAAACCTGGATCTATTGCCTGAAATTATGGCCATTTAATGAATTCTTGCAGTTCACTTTTTTAGAACACATTTCACCAGTGGCACAGAGTTTTGACAACCGATTTAAGTAGGATATGTGTGATTCATGCCCGATCAGTGAAATTCACGGCGGGCGTCTTGGCGTGTGGGCCTACGGGGTCTTGTTTTCTATGTTGTAGCACCCCCTGTCCCTTCCCCATGGTTCTGTTGTAACTAGATCTTGTGCAATCTTATCTAACCCGCGAGGAAAACTCTTCACATTTTGCTCAGATGTGAGTTGTCAGGGCTGCGTAGCCGTTTTTTTTTTTTTTTATTATTCTGTTCTGTAATTAATGAAGACTCAAACAGCTGTTCTATCATTATTCTTGCTACCTATTTACTATTATATTTGAACTCGTACCAGTTGTCTTATTACATCTTGTTGAACGAGTATCTCAACTCTCATTGTTATTACAACGTGGTATACTTAAACTATTTTTCGCAAGAATCTATTGTATCTTTGCCATTTTATATTGTTTAGCTCCTGTGTATCATTCATATTTTATATTCTTTTTGCGCCCTTTAAAATGACTTACTTCTCAGGTAATCACTTGTCATTGCCAACTATGCACTCGTATTGTATTGTTCCTTTGTTTTTGTTTGTCCTGTAACTCTGCACATGTTTTCGTTTACGTTCGTTTCTGCACATGCTGTTCTTTTGTCTTGTACACTACGAATATACGGGTGTCCATTACTTCGACTTCTCTGCTTGGTCACCCCACCGCTAATAATATTTTTTTACACTTTGCCTGCTTGATCAATGGTGACATTAAAAAATTAACTGAACTGACATTTGAGAGTACTGCCGCCATATTGGATTTCTAGAATGCACTGCACGAAATTTTTGCAGCACCCTCCGAATTTTAGCTAGGTCATCATTGACAAAAATCGATCAATAGAACAAGTCTGTACTCCATTTCCACCCTCTGCCTGCATAATTCCTCCTGACTAATCAGGCCCTTGACGGACTAATGACTTATCTGGTGTCACATGACTGGTCATGTGTTTATTAGCTGGCGGTGTGGTTGTCCTCCTACCTTTCAAGCGGTTGTTGATTGATAGCTCTTGATGATAAGCAGTGATATCAAAACTCGTAATCAATGTTTCGGTCTCCTATAACGTTTTGCAAATGCACTTCCAGGTCACACAGTTGCGTCTTTTTCTTTCCAGCTGTAGGCGAAATTGCTGTAGAATGCGATTCGTGCAGTTTGAGGAAAGCGGCTGTGTTCGTGTAGGAGTTTGAAGTGAGCAAAGGGAGGTTGATTTTGTAGATTTGACTGCTGGGGACAAAGTATTCCCACAGATATGAAGAATTAATTTTGAAGGGAGGTGATTCGAGTATTAGAAGCAGCGAAAAGGTGGGTTGCATAACGCAAACAACCGAAAAGACGCCGTACCTAATTGATAATGGCCATGAAGTGTCTTAAGGTGGCACACTCTTTTCGTGACGCACAATTTGTAAAGTGGAGAATCGTCAATTTCCAAGTTTTTACAACCAAACTTTGTGGTCTTGCCAAACTATAACTGCACCAAGCATACTTTTGGAAAGCTTATAAAATAAGGATACAATGGCATCACACAAACCTCATATTTCCCGGGTGACAAGTAGATATACAGGGTGTAACAAGTAATTTCCTATAAAAAGGGTTGCCCTGGAATTTTACTTTCTTTCAGAAAATCTGATGCTCTGGGGACCACAAAATTAAAAAGAACACTAACGAAGCTTTAACCGAAATATATATTTTGTATTGGTTAGTGATTCCTTAACGGGTGTACACAGGGGGACTTAACTAACCTTCGTTATCAAAAAAATATCTATATGCAAATTTTATTTATACTGTCATTGTTAATAATAGTCATTTCTTTTCTTCGCTTTAAAAACGATGTACATGTATGTACAAAACTTGATGCCAATACATTTGAATCTTTTGTTTTTGGATGATTTTTGGGCCATTTAGATCTCAGTTTACAAATTAGTGGCTGCTATATTTTTAATACACCAGGTCTATGGAACCATCTTGCAGCTCGTTATTTTTGCTTATTAGTCTAATTACAATGCATTTTAGGTTCATAACTTCTTCCATTTTTTAATTGCTGCATGTTTCAAGATTAAGTTTACGTAAAAAGATATCCATGCTACATCAATAATTAAGAAATAAATGTTTTTTTGATAATTTTGCTCAGCAAACGAGAAGTTTTCCCATAGACCCCGTTCTATGGCAACCCCGTGTCCCCCAATACCTGTGCCCTCATATCCTCCACTCTGCATGCTCGTTAGCATAATTAGTCATTACTTTACTTAGAATATTGGAGAGGCCTGGTTTTGGGTCAGTGAAAGAAGAAAGAGAAGAGGCTTTTCATCTGATATCAAATAAGGCTGTAGGGGTTCATTTCAAATAAATATCACAAACTTTCACATTTGTAAAAAAAAATGTCAACACACAACCACCACCCTACAGATCGTCCCACCTGAGACACAAGGGGTCCCTATACACACAAGCAGCCTTATAACTAAGCCTGGTAAAGCATGTAAAGATGTCAACATTATCATGATTATCTTTTTATAGTCCGTATTTCCTATTCATGTCAGCTATATTGTCGATGTAAGACATCAGGGTCCGCGGATCCCTGGAGGGGGGCGCGCGCCTCCCGGTAATTCTGCAATTCTTGCAAAATCAGCCATTTTTTTGAGCTATTTTTGACCAATTACAGCCTTTCACCCCCGGAATTTTGATGTTTTACAAATCCTGGATCCGCCCCTGGACATGGAAAGTGGCGTAAATTGTCCTCCCCGCTCTGAGGGGGCAATTTCCCAGCTTGGGAATTTGTTCCCCCTCAGGGGGGGTCAAAAGGCCAATTTTACCCGGTCAGAGGGCTAACAAACGGCTGATTAGGTATATTATTTGCAAATTTTGCAATTCGTCAGGAGGGGCAACTTGCCCCGCCCTGCCCGCCCGCCTGTTACGCCACTGGACCTGGATCGACTCATGGGTTCCTATTCTCGACTCACCCATGGAAGACGGGTATGGAAAAACCAGTGGCGGATTTAATATTCACAGTTTCACATCTGCTTACCGGTCTAGCCCTAGGTTGCCTTTGCTCAAGTCCCTACGATTAGCCCTACTATCCTCTCTATCTACGGACGACGTTCAACGCTACTGCCGAGCTACTACAGGCCCCCCTAAAATAGTGCCTCAGTGCCTCATAAACCCAAGTCGCATAATAAAGTGCGGCAATGCGTAGCTTCATCACGGTCGCTAAAGGGCCCACATAAGGCGTCTGAAAGTCGATGTTAGGTTTTTTTTCCCGTAACCCCCTCCGCCCGCGTTATGAATTTTCTGCCCGTTTTTCGATGCGGAATCCCTAAAAAGTTCAGTATTTTTGTATTTTGAAAAAAGAAATATCAGGTGTTTCTTGTGATCCACATCATTGTGAGTAGATGATTTAAGTAGAATTTAAATCAACAACAGTTTCAAAATCATTTTTTAAATGTATGTGGTGATTGTGCACCAATATAAGTAGCTATAAGAGCATGCCGAAGGTTGGTGAAATTGCCTGTTTCTTCTTCTCTTCAAAATTACGATAATGAATAATGAAATTAAAAGTTGCCTCATTCTGATTTGCAAAGTGTTACGGTAAACATAACTTGACTTTCATTGGCCTAAGCTACTAACAATGCCCTTTCCCTTAAAGCCACTACCAGCGACTTCTTCACACGTAAACAAAACGCGCTCCCCGATTTTTCATCAAAATCCACTTTTTTTGCACTGTTGTATTGGACATTGTTTGTTTGCAAAGATCCCTGTAAGTGGGCTAAGCATAACACCCATATTTATCAAGATATTATGATTTTTATGCTTGTTTACTAATAAAAGTCAGGATCCGACACTTTTTAAGGCCCAAAATAGTCAATAAAGGCACTTCACCTTCAAATACCGCTTTAACATCCTAATTGTCTGTTTTTTCACAAAGAAAAGTAATATAAGGTGTTGAATGACCTAACACTAAGCAATTAGAGAAAAAAGGGCAATTTTGAATTTGGTCACAAAATGACGGATATTGCTTAAATCCACCACTGGGAAAAACACAGCACATGTCCACATGGCCTATAAGTTGGTTTGTTATAATAATAATAATAATAAAGGTTTATTTTAATCTAAAATCGTGGTCTGTAGGCCAAATTGCTAGAGACTTTACAACTTAATAATTACTATAGAAACAATGCACCTTGGAGGCAGCAGCTTAAACATCGCCATATTGCAACATTCAAACAACTACACGAAACACACACCGGATGGGTATAGTGCAAGCTTTCTTGGTTCATTTGCCCATTTCAAATGAACCATGGAGAAAGTGGTATTCAGGTTTTTAATCAATTCAGGTTATGCAAATTAAATCCCAAATTGAGTTTCCGAATTAAATCCAGCAAGTGGTCCCACTGAGATTCGATCCGAGGACCCTTTGCTCCAGAGGTAAGCTTGCTAACCGCTAGGCCACGCCACTTTCTGTTACATGCTGTACATGCTGTAGTTGCCTCAAAAATAGTAAGTATGAGTAAAACTTAACCTAAATCAGGTTTTAGTTATGACTACTAGTTTTGACCCGTTTATCATTGGAATTTTAAAAACTAATCTTCAACAGGTGATAGACAAAGATCTCCTCTAACTGGAAAAGTGTAAATTCCATACATGTATTTTCACTGCTTTGCATCTATTTTGGACCATATCTAAAAGACTTGTTTAGCAACTTCTGACTCATTTCTTGATTGCCTCACATATTTTGATAACTTATGACAATTTAGATTGTTTGCACTTTAAAGTTTTAGAAGCTGGATATATCATGATGAAAGTTGACTGACATTTTGAGGGACGTTGTATTTATGTGAATGCTATTATGATTTGCATTTTAGAGTTGTTGCATCTGGAAGTCATGTTATTAAAAGAGGAAATCTCTCACTGAAAGCACCTATCACTAACCCAGAGAAAGTGCTTTGTGTAGGGATGAACTACAAAGACCATTGTCTTGAACAAAATGCACCCATTCCCAAGGAGCCTGTATTCTTCAACAAATTTGCCTCATCAATTGTTGGGCCAACAGATGATATTGTGTATCCTGGAGATTTGACATCAGAGTTGGACTGGGAAGTAGAGCTGACTAGTGTTATTGGAAAAGCTGGCAAACAATAATCAAGGTTGGTATCAAAGTTAGTTTCCATCTGGTGAAGAAGTGTAGAAGAAGTATGTGGGCTTGCAACGGTAAAGCATTGCACGTTCACAATTTCTGCGACTCAATTGAAGCGTTATTATTGTGCTGCTTGGTGAGAATGCTGGCATATTTTCAGTAATGTCCAAGGGATTCTGAATGAAATGAACAAAGATTAACATTTCATTGCATGATTCTGCCAGGTTAACAAAGGAAGAAAGACAAAAAAGAAAGTAGGCAGTTAATAAAATGTGTTACAATTTGTCTAAAAACACCTACATGCATCAGCTCTCATAGGAATATTAGCTTAGAGGTGAAATATCACGTAAGGGTATTTACATAAGGTGACCCACTTTTTATAACATGTACACTTATGAATCAAGTTGAAAACTGTGAGGGTTTTCAAATTCATAGATGTGTCAGAAAAAAGTGGGTATCTGACCCAATTTTTTTGGCACACTTATGAATTTGAAAAACTTTGTGTCAGAAAGATGTGGGTCAAATGGGTCACCGTACAGAAAAACCAATCACATAAGATCAAGTTAGTTATTCATGCCCTGGTATTGATTCTTACCACAAAAAACCCTCTTTTAGATGGATGAAGTGGTTGGGTATGTATGGCTGGCTTTATTGATTTGCAAAATAATTCAGGCTCATAGCCACCCCAGGCCCGTACACAGCCCCCCCCCCCAAAAAAAAAAAAAATCTACAAATGGGGAAAAAGGTCCACTTTTGATAAAGGTCCAAAATTTTGAAAAATTTTGACAAGAAAGTCCACTTTTTGGTGATAAAATGTTCAAAAATTCCAAAAAAGGACCATTTTAGGGGTTAGGTCCACTTTTACCAAAAAAGGTCCACTTTTTCAAAGTCCCTCCCCCTCCCCCCAAAAAAAATAAATAAATAAATCCTGCGTACGGCCCTGGCCACCCCAGTCATTTTGAGGGGAGGAGTTTCATTATATTCAAAAAAGTCCTATCGCAGACAAAAATATTTTGAAAACATTCTTCTTATCGTATCCAAACACAATGGTTCTCAAATATGATCCAGCCAGAGGTATGTACAATGTCTGGCTGGTTCACTGAATTCTGCAAGGTCCTTGTCTGTGCATTGTTTCTCCAGCATTGGGAAGACCAAGAGATGTTCCATTGTCTGTGGTGCAGTTCTGCAATCACAGGTAGTGTCCTGATCTGCTTCCAGGTAGCCCCACTTCTGCAAGGAAACCTTAGAAATAGATTATGTTTGCTCAAAAGAGCTGAGGCTTGAGGGCTGATTAAGCTTGAATAACATTCTTTTCCTTTCCCATTTCCCCTAAAAAAAGAAGGAAAAAATGTAAGGTATATAACAGAGTACTTCCCCTTTTCTGGCTGTGCCCTTGCAAATATAATATATGTGTGGTCAATGTCTATTGAAAATACCACCTACTGATAGATCATTGAAGAGGTTTTCTAAGTACCTAACCAGTTCAAAGTACGCACAATTAAATAAATGTATTTTACTGACTATATCTGCCTTTGTTCTTTTGTATTTGCTATCTTTACCTTTCGTTAGGAATCTGAAGCAATGCAGCATGTGTTTGGCTACACAGTAGCACATGATGTCAGTGCCCGTGACTGGCAGATGAAGAAGAATTCCAAGCAATGGATGCTGGGCAAGTGTATGGATACTTTCTGTCCTCTGGGACCAGCCATTGTCACCACAGATGCAATCTCAGGTAGAGGATTGTCTCCCAAGTTGTTCAAGATTACCTGCAATATGCTATTGCTGTGGCCTTTTCTAAACAAGCAGCGATGAAGTGCAAAAGTTTGACAAATTGAAACTCCATCAATGATAACAGATCAGTTATGGTTGACTTTGAAGACATTATTTTTTCTTTTCTGTGCCAAGCCAACTGGCTTAGCTTGTTTATTGCATCATAAATAAACATAATCCACAATCATGATACAAACAAGACAAACTTTATATAAAGTGTAGAGCATACATTTAAATTCAAAATTTAGCATTTTACATTCTCCATCTGTTGTACCACCCTCCTAAAGTGCCATTCTTGATTGCAATATATTCTTTCAGTTTCTTACATGTTTTTATCACATTATGAGGCATCATGGTGGATGTTTGTCATTACAACAACCTAAAAAGTCCATTGATAGATAAAATATTTCGCATGTAAGAATACGAAATTTAAGATTAGAATATCAGCATCTGGCTATACCTATTGATATCACGCTATGAGGTCGATATCATATCTAAAACAACGCCAACCCTTTAACATGTTCCAAAACATGAGTGACAACTTCAATTCCAAAAGAGATGCTCGAATAAAAATTTCTCCATCTTCTCTATATCATGTTTGCAGAAGGTACATATATTTGATTTAGTTATACCTATTTTACCAAGCAATTATTAACTGACAGATATCTTTGTAAATTTTATATTGGAAATATCTCATCTGGTGATGTGATGATTGTATAGGTATGGAATAAATTCAGTCCAGTCTACGTTAAAATCATTAACAAAGGCCCACTTATTTTCAGAGTTAGGTTGTTTTAAAGATCTTACGAACACATACATCATAACCATTTTAACACACCTTTTAGTTTTGTGAGATTAAGAAGACTTTCTTTCTTACTACAGTATATCTTCACTCCACCCACCACCTGGAACTTCCTATTTCCATTTCGTGGGAACTTGCATAAATAAGCAGAGCATAGTCCATTACCATTGCAATGAACGAAAATTTACTCTTAAATTCAATCATATACAAAATTCTACCTCATCAGACAAAATATCATGGAAATTACGCCCCCATCGTACCACACAAAAAAACCCAACCACCTTTTCCTAAATAGTAATTATGTTTTAACCTTAATTGCGCTGCTTATTCCAATAATCTTTGGTGGCTTTAAATTGCACATTGGGGGATCATACGCAACATCATCCACAAATTAACAACTAAAAATTTAAAAAGCTAAAAAATTAAAAATTGATTTAATACTTTTATATCCCTGGGTATTTTACATTTGCAACTAAGGTTACACCAAGGTGTAAGATGATCTCAAAAAAGTACTTCCATTTGCCACTATTGTTGGGGTCAAGAAGGCATTTAACCCATGCAATTTTCAGGGCATCAATGAAATTGGAAATATTTTAAAAAAAGAAAAAACCTAAAAAATTAAAAAAAAATATTTTTCTATAATTTTATCTGGTTTGCCAGACCAGATAAAATTATAAATAAATTTTGTTTAGCCCTCGTTCAAAAAAATGTCAGGTGCTTTGGCCGAACTGGAAGTAACAATAATCTGTGAGAGGCCCAAAGATTTAACAATAGTGCTTTTATTTCAAAACACCCAAGGGATAAGTCATTCCCTTTGTGACCAAATCCTCAAATCTCTGGAGCTTTTTAAGCTTAGGAATAACATTGAGCTCACTAATATTTTTCAGATCGGGCATAAAGGTAACACCCAACAACTGAATTGGTCCTTTGCATAGAACCTAAGCCATTAATTCATAAATATTTGGAGGGTTATTCTTCTAGCCACAAGTGGGTAAAATATTTATCACATATTTATATTGAGACCTGAATATGATTTTCGAATTTGTCAAGTTATGAAATAGCACTATAAAGTGACTGACAGCACGCAAGTACAAATGGTGTCGTCTGCATTGCACTTACAAATAATTCAAATTCATTCACCATAATGCCCCGAATTCTCTTCTCCACTTTTATTAAGAACTTAATATCTCACTACATACAATATAAAGTAACAAGCTTAAGGGGCATCCTTGACGTACACCGCAAAACAAATTAAAAAAGGTGGAGGCATGACCATTGTTAACCACACATGATGAAATATCAGTATAAAAGACTTTTACCCAATTTATCAGATCAGGACCAAAGTTAAAAAAAACCGAAGAGACTTAAAAATGAAGGACCATTCAAGTTTATCAAATGCTTTCTGGAAATCAATCATAAGCAAAAAACCTGCGAAATTATTCTTATTAACATAATCAATTACGTCATGAGCCAAACGAATGTTTTCACCGATATATCGCCCTGGAAGAAATCCAGTCTGGTCACTGTGGATTATATTGGGTAATACATGCTTCATACGTGAAGCAATGCATTTGGTAAGTAATTTCTAATCAGTGTTGAGCAATGTAATTGGTCTCCAATTATTCAAATAGGTAGGGTCTTTATCCTTTTTTGGTATTTTTTTGGTATTATACTTTTGTCATTCACAGAATGATTATCACTTGTGAGTATACAAGTAGTGAAGCTTTTTTGTCTGTGACTAGCAAAGCCTGTCTGTGTTTTGAAAATGTGCCCTTTGGGCCAAGATTGATCGATTTATGTGTGGAATATTATAAAGAATCAAGACCAATGCACCAAACTTTTCAACTTCAACTTCTGCTTTGAATCAAAAAGCTTTAATTCTGCTTAAATTATTCTTATGCATGTTGCTGAGAGGATGAATTCTTTAATCATACTTGAACTTGCCTAAAGGACACAATGTGGTTAGAGCATTCGCCTTGTGCGCGAAAGGTCCAGGTTCAATTCCCTGCCCAAGCGTGGATTTCTAGGATTTTTCCAGGGTGTTCATGCTTAGGCATGGTGTGTGTCCATGTTAAATAATTATTCCCAATGTTCTAGTATGTGATGTGTGTTTCTTTCTCCACTTTGAAATATGTTAAGAAATGCAGGTAATCATCAGTTAATGATCTTGTGTACTAGATTGTATCATTATAGCTATATATCCCCCTTCCAGTGTATGATCCACTAGTCTCATACCTACTGACAGGGTATTTGACTATGATTTGAAACAAAATGATTTCACTTCAAGTTGAATCCACAAAGCATTATTTATCACACTTGTATAAAGAATCACATTTGAATGCAATTAATATTCTATTGAACCCATAAAAAGAATATAAACATGAAAAGTGAATTGTAAGTGCATTTAATAAATTTCATTTGTTTATATTCTTAGATCCCCACAAACTTGGTATTCGATGTCGAGTTAATGGCAAAACAGTTCAAGATAGCAACACAGATCAGCTTGTGTTCAAAACAGAAGAATTACTAGCATTCATATCGAGGTAAGTCTATCAAATTCGACCAAAAATCCTGATGCAGATACACGTCTATCTATCACCATATAGCAGGACACCTGATATGTAAAGTCTCTCGTTGCACCTCATATGGATCCTGCTGGATGTCTCGAGAAATCACATTAATGTAGTTAAAGGGGCGATGACCCCTGTTTGGTCATGGTAACCTCCAACATGTGATGTCCGAGACTATTTGATCAATCACACGATGACAGTGACTGGCAAATCGTGCTTGGCGCTGGGAAACAGAAGATGAGATTGGAGGGATATCTGCTACAGGGCAGGAAAAAATGCATATTCCCCGGGAAGACAGTCGTATTTCCAGTAGATTTCCCACCATTTCTTACATATTTCTTTGTCTGAAAAATCCAAATTTCCCTCCAAATGGTCAAATTTCCTGGGAAGGAGCTTCCTAGATTCCCCACTTTTTCCCACCATGATCTGCTATATATCTGTGCTTTGGTCATGTGCTCAAGCCAGGATGTGTTTTGTACTAACATATGTGATGTGATCTGGGAAAACCCGCCACACATGTCGCACAGGACAGTTTTGAAAAAATAACGAAAATAGCTTAAAATCTGTTATATTGTACTTTATTTTTTGTCAGATTGTATAAGGCGTAACTTTTGATGTGTGTATCAAAGAAGAAAGAAGTAAACAGTTATGGAAATTTAATATTTCAAACTCTGCAGTGATTTAAAAACTCAAAATATAAATTTCCTACCATGTGGCGGGTTTTCCCAGATCGCATCACATATTAGCCTGGTTTTGGTGCCATCTTCAGTCTATATCCTGTAGCTCTTTCTTCATAACTTAAATAATAATGGCATTGATATGTGTTTTAGCCCCTTTAACCTTGGTAGATAAAGTATAGTGGAGCCCCCCTTTTTTTTTTTTGGTAAAAACGGTTCTAACTTCTGATCCAACTTACTTGTGAATGTTTCGGCAACCACTGTTGCCTTTCTCAACACTTAGCTGTGACTGCTGATCCCGACGCTAGATGCATGTTTCCTAGCGACATAGTTCTTGAGATTAGCAAATCATCAAATATATGCGAAAGTTGATATTGTCCTTCATCTCTCTTCATGGTGGTGCCCCCTCTCTTCCTTATCTCTATAGCCTCCTTAATCCATCTCTTGTTCAGTACCTATGACTTTTGCCTCACCCCATCCTATGACATCGTCGCCCGCATCACATACTGTCATATTTCACATTTTTTAGGTTTTTCCGAAATTTCGCCTAATTACTTCATCGAGTTCTTGCCATCCACAAAGTTTCAAAATATGAGGATGCTTAATTAATTAGTTTATAATTATATATTTTTGTCATTTTCCTCAAAATCATCATCATATCCGTATTTCACATATGTCGTATTTTAAGATCGCCATTCATTTACACGTGTTTTATATAGCGTTGTATTTTGCCAATCCCAAAATAAATGATTTCACATACAGATCTATTTTGACGTATTTCCATCGATCTTTTCGTAAACAAGCTTTTCACATAGTGATCTATTTTACGTACATTGAAAACCAACGGCGTAATATGCGTCGTATTTTGCAATATACATTATTTGTGATTTCACATACATACTTACAACTTTGTAGCCTAATTGAGATAATATAATTGTAGTTTTAAATTAGATTTATGGTTTATATTGAACTTTAAAATGTTTTCTTCAAAACAGTAAAGTCTAGATGTTGGGGGGGGGGGACAGGGGGGCACAAGCCCCCCCAAACAGAATCCTTGCCCCCCCCCCTCCAGCCCCCCCCCCCCCCCAATGAACTGACTTTTTGTACAGTGTCTATGGAGAAGGACCCAAATTTGCCCCCTCAAAAACAGCCTTGGCACCCCTTCAGCCCCCCCATTTGCAAAGGTCTGGTTACGCCACTGAAATTCTACAAATTATATCTACCGATCCTGATGAATCTATTCAACACTATAGTGGAGCCCTCTAACAAAAGGTGCTCCTTCGAGGTAACCGACTTTGGTATGAATTCAACAAGTGACCATCAAAAACTTGTGTTACTCTTCCAAATGTGAACTACATTTGACAGGCTATTTTAAAACATCTGTTCTTAGCATGTGCATGTTGCTTTTCTGTAAGTCTTAAACAGAGTTTAGTAGTTGTAGTTAGGTATATAAATTACAGAACATGCAATGCCTTTAAAGATTTAGCACATTAGTGGATTTGATATGGCTTCCCAATTGACTGCCAATCACTAAGAAACCTATGGCTAGGTGTGTTTTGGACTCATTTTAAGACATTCTTCATGCCCATTCAAATAGCAACTAGCAGTAGCAACTCCTGTCACTTGATCCAGGTGGCCAGAATTTTAAAGGATCATGGCCTGATTGATAGGCTCCAATCATCCCCCACTAAACCATGATAAAAACAACCCTTTTAGATGGCATGAATCAAAAGGTCTCCAAATGTGGGAGACCTTACACTGTTCTACAAGTATCTTGAAGGCAGATACTTCATGACTATTCCACAGGTACTGCAATATACTCTTATAAGAAGTTACTGTGTAACTTGTTGGTTAAATGTGTTATGTTAAGTTGGCACTTAATGTAATTCGTATGAAAAAACGACATTTTCCCCGTTTTATTTTTGGTGCTGATCAAAACATCACAATCAGATCTGTTACCATTTTAAAGATGACAACTTTTAGTATGTTCCAGCCAAGCAAGAGAGCGAAATATGTGGAATGCATTTTTTAACTTGCATAAATCAGGGATAAGCATGTACAATTCCATATAAGGCCCAGTAAAAAACACGTTTGTCTCAGATTAAGATCGCACGCATTATGTTTAAAATGGGGGGGGGAAAGGGGGGGGGGGGGAGGGGGGGGGGAGGGGGGCAGTGGGGAGGGGAGGTAAGGGGTGTGAGAAGGGAAAGGTGGGGGTGGGGTTTTTGACCGCATAATTTTTTTTTTAGGTTTTACTCACTTTAATTTTTGGTTTGTACACAATTTCAGAACAAAACGAAAAATTGAAAAAAGTGGCCAAAAATGCATTAACAAAAAGAAAAACCGCATTATGCATTAGCATTTTTCTAAAAAAAAAAAACATTTCGGCTTAGCATTTTTCACATTTCTTCTGATACATAAAACTTGTTTTTTTTTTGCATAACTGCTTTAATGTCGAACAAACCACCGCGATAGTGAAAAATTTGACAGTATTTGAGAAATTAGTCATCCCCTCCCCGTAAATTAGACATACCGCGATGGCGTCTAAAATCTACACTAACAGCTGATTGTGGTTTACACCAGTACAAGAATCAACAAAGATCATAATGTGGTGTTTTAGGTCAAATCTGTATCGATCACGGTGCCCAATATCGCGCTTACACTCTTGGGGTATTCACCAGAATGCTTTTTGTTGATCTCAAGTCGGAATTTTGATACCACGTTATAAATTACAGAATCAGATAAAAAGTATGCCTTGTCTTTAATAAGGGATTTCAAGACAACCACTGCAGGTTTTATGTCGCATATCCATGCCAGTAACCAAACTACATAATATAAATTTTGATGATTTTTTTATGATTCGGATTAGCAAATCGCTGCAACGATAAATTTTAAGCTCTTTCATATGAAAGTTGTCATTCTTATTCAGTTTGTCACATTGAACCAGGGACATAATTTAACGGTACTCCCCAGGAGTTGGTGTTTTCCATAAACCGACCTGTGTTCCTCAAGTAATTGGGTTAAGCATGTTGCTTATTCTGTAAATCTGTTCAAGTGTATCACTATAATTACAATCTATCTATATGTTATTGATCCTCTCTGGTCCAAACTTACTCTCATGTTAGTGCTAGTAATTTTACATGAGATTATTGCATTGATTTGATGTCATGATGGTTTATTGAAAATACTTGCATTGTGATATCATATAGCATTGTATGTTTAGTGTAAAAGGCTAAAATTTATAACTTTTATGGTGTCCCATTTTTTTCTGTAGATAACTGTATATTTCATTACATATAATGTAACGTTACCAGTGTTAGTCAAAAGGGCCATTGAGAGTTCAGGCAATTCACATATCATGCTATCCATAGATTTTTGAATTCTGTCCCAAGGCCATATGCTGACTGAGCTCATCAATTATTGCTTGCAACCGGCTTTTCTTGTCCAGCTATGAGCAACGAGAGCCGATTGCGTAGGCCAAGAATGGAACTACCCCAAGGGGGCATGCCTCACACCTCTGCTGTTCAACATCTAGGGATGAACCGATCCGATCGTTATATCGGATTGCTACCGTATCATTCGATCAATTGGGCGAGCAGAAAATCGCCCCCTACTACCGATCTACCCCACCGATAATTTCAACACAACATGAATTTTTTGAATTACAGAAATGAATGAGAAAAATCCCACTTTCTTTTTCAAAATTCCTTTTCTTGCTTTAGTTTATTTATTACATTTTTATTTATACAGAGTATCCTCATCAGTAATTTAATTACTGCTCTCCCTGAGGGCCCTGTTTAAGTTATACACTTTTTGTATACAAGTTATACAGCTTTAATGATCTGCAACACAAATCACTGAAATACAAATTTAAACCCTTCACAATTAAAAACTATAATGACATAAAGAAATTACATAAGTTTTTCATATTATATGTTTGAACAGGTACTGAAATATTGTGGTCCCTATGGATTTAATTCTAATATCAGATGGGATACTATTCCAAAGTATTACAACACGGTAATGAAAAGTACGTAATCCTGAATTTTGAGTTATATTTAGGAATAGTTAAGGAGCACGTTCCTGATATCTTTTAGGTATGAATGCTGAGAAGATGTATAAATTAAAAATTAGACGCAAGGTAAAGTAGTGGCACGATTTGTTTGAACCTTTGCAAATACAACAGGACATAGCAAGATCTCCCATCCGTTTGTGAAGTCTGGACCAGCAAAGCTCATTTAACATTCATCAATGTGTAAGATTATCAGCACTTAATATGATCCTGACAAGCTTATTTGTTCTGGATTTGCAGAGATGCTAAATTGGTTTTAGAATCTGTTTGGTTGTCCAAACACTGCTACAATAATCAAAATGAGGCAACACCAATGCTTTACTAAGCATGACAAGAATACTATGAGGTAACAAACATTTAACACGTCTAAATAATACCATTTTCTTGAAACCTTTGAATTATGTATTATATTGGGGTCCATGAAAGTTGAGGATCTAAAGTAACCCGAGGTTTTGATTCTTTCACATGCCAAGAACATGTCACCATATTTAACACTAATATTATAAATTTACTTACAATGTAGGTGAACCAAAAACCATATACTTTGTCTTTTGTAAAGTATTTAAAGTTATTCATTTTCAGAGAACCAGTTAGCAATCACATTTAGGTTGTTTTAGAATATTTTCCAAATTATCTGGATCCTTAGATTTACATAAAAGAGATGTATCATCTGCCTACATAATTACTTTACAATTACAGAGCTTGGGAGTTAATTTATGTAAAATCATGAGAGTAAAAGACCTAAAATACTTCCTTGTGAACACCTTATCATGTGTTTAAAATCTGATAGTACAGAATCATACAAACAACCTGTTACGATGACTTATATGCTTGGAACCATTTCGCTCATTATTTTGAATACCATAGGTCTCATTTAGTCTTCTTGATTAAAAGTTCATGGTTCACTGTATCAAAATTCCCTTTTTCAAATCTAAAAGATAACTCCATTTGCAAAACTTGGATCAATGTTCTTGAGTACATAATCTTGAAGTCCAAGTAAAGTGGTACAGTGTCTGATTGTCTCGAAAACGGCAGATTGCCCTCACTTAAAATATCATGGGATGTGAGGGAATTATACCAATTGATTATGACACTCTTTCAAGAATTTTTGATACTACAGATAATATGAATGCGTCTATAATTTTCTACATTACCTGCATCACCAGACTTAACTGCCTGTAATATGGTTGTTATTACAGGGAATGAACTTTTTGTCCAGGGTGTATATGCTTTGTTTATGAAATATCTTGTCTGAATAGCAAAATTACAAAAAGAGGATTTCCTTACATGTATAGCCCCCTGCGAGTTTGTGGTTTAAAATGGGCCTGATGTACCACTGCATGTCGTAAAAGTGACTAAAAGGGACCCCTGCAGGCTCAGGGTTTAGAATTGGCTCGATGTTCCCCCTGCGTGATCGTAAAAGGCAACTAAAAGGCAACTCGTCTCATGTTTTCAATCATGACAATGCAGTTGTAAAACACTCAAAGCTTCAGTAAGTTTGAAACTCAAAGTAATTTATCAACACAGCTGTTTGAAGGTCTCATTTATTTATCCCAACCCGAATAAAACAAAATATATCATGCTACACACTTTGACAACGATTTTTGATTATTGTACTCACTGACTTCCTCCTGTGTAATTTTAACAAAATTTCATTGCGGGCAAAATCTTGATTTTTCTTTAAAATCTCGTTTAACACAAGTCTCTCTTATGGAGAATGGGCATATAGATGGTGCTATAACCTACACAATCATGACATTTGGTCGGCCTAATGTCACACAACTGTGTCAAGTGTACATTATATAGTAAAGAGGTGTTTTGTTCTGATTTAATGTTTATTGTTTCTCTACTTGTTATGAGAGCCTGGCACTTGCACATACACCCCATCACTTACCGTGGGAAACAACTTGTCGTTTTTGATGGGATACGCAATCTGCATGTTGCAAAGCCCCATTCAATACGGTGCTGATATTGATGGTTAACCACTAAAACAGTGTTTTTTTTGTTTTATATCTTGGGAATGAAATGGATTGGAGGGTCAATTTCGGACGACCATTAGAAAAATACGCCTTTTAGTCTGATATCAAAATCGATACTACTTCCGAGTAAATCAGGGGTCCCCAAAGAGGATCGGAAATATGCACCTTAAGTGTAATTGTTTATAAGGTATGTTTTATGATTAGGGGGGGGGGGGAAGGTTAGTTGTAGTTTTTTTTTTGTCAATTCATTAGTCATTCATAAATCTTGTATTAGATTTGATATATGTTTTCAAATACAATAATAATATCACAGGATCATGTATTTGTTTTTTGATGTGGAATGAGCTGGGTGTATTTGATAGATGTAGGTTGTTGATTGCAAATCTGAGTTGTTTTAGCTGATCTGAATTAGACATTCTTGTCTTGATACATGGACAGTGATGAACTAATGCATCAGTGTATGAATGTGTATCCTCCGTAGGTTAAGAATGAATTCATTAGTATATCCTTGTAGTTGTGATTTTCCTGGTTTACAAATGTAAATTTTCTGCGTGTGTCATTGTATCAATAAGAGTTTGTTTAATATGGTAATCGTTTTTAAACACAAAGGCTGTTTAGTTTGTCAAATAATTCTTTAAAATAAGAAATCTCTTTTGTTCTGATCTATTATAATGTTATACCGTTTTTTATAAGTAAAATGTTGTAATGAAATATCTCTGAAGTGTATACATAAGTTTGGGTATAATTTTTGATTGTATTTTATCATAATGACCCGATATGACACTATTGTGTTGAGGTGATCATTAAATTCTAATACCACCTCCTCCTTACAATATACATGTGTATATAATGTGGAAAATTCCTTATACATCGGTAATTCAAAAAATAAAATAGTATTGGATCGATTGGTTTACCGTCAAAATATCGTAGCGCGATACTGATAAAACAGAGATCAGACATCACTGTCAACATAAAGGCTGGAAATCAGAAAGAGAGATTATGTAAAGCTGTGGATTTGAAACTTTATGCAAAATCCATCCAAGACACAGGTTGTGCTTTCCATCTATGCAACTGTGAAGCAAATGTTAGCTTAACATAAAAACCTGGTCCAGTCATCCTGTCTACTTGGAGTTAATATGCGACACAATCTTGTATAAGACCACATCAAGAAGATGACGAATAAAGATGTTCATGCGAAACATCTTGAAAAAAAACTCACTGGCACAGATGGATGCTCGCCACATACCCTAAGATCAAAGGCACTCGCTCTGTGCTACCCATGTGCAGAGTTAGGCCCTGACCTGTATGGGAAAGACCAACCCATGCCAAGAACAAGAAGCTGCGATCAGCATAAATGCCTCCTGCTGGCTTATCAAAGGATGTCTCGCCGCTGCAAGCAGAACTATACATCCTAGCAGGAATTGTCCACCAGACATATACACCGTAGTGTAGTGAGCATGCAAGGCGTAGCTGCCAAGTATCAATGTAACGCCTCCTATGTCCAGACAGAGATCTGCTGCTAACCACTTTAAATCCAGAGAGGTGATTTAAAGCAAAGGTTCAAAACCCCATGAAGCAGTCCCCACCATCTTCCACCAGGAGCTGAATCATCATGGACTGAATGGCAAAAACATGTATCAATAGATTGAGAACTGGATATTGGCCGATCTAAGGGTTTCTTGCAGAAGTGGGGCTAACCTGGAAGCAGAAGATCAGGACACTACCTGTGGTTTGGGAATGGTACCACAGACAATGGAACATATCTTGTCTGCCCACTGTTGGAGCAGCAATGTACAGACAAGGACCTTGGGGATTCCGTGAAGCAGACCGATGTTGTACCCTCTCTGTAGATCACCCCCCCTTATTTGAGAACAAACGGTGTTTGGACACATAAGAAGGCAATTTTAAGGAACCAGCAATGGTTTGCATGTTAAAGGCACTATCAGGGATTTGCCAAATAGAAGAAAAATCAAAATAATCAGAGTTTTTCATGTGTTTGTAAACAGTATATAGCTATTCTTACATGCGCTACAAGTTATGAGTTGAAAGCAGCTAATAAAGGACAAACTCGTATATATTAGTTCATTGCTGTCCATCCGGACACTTTTAAACATGTAATTGAATGGCGAGTTATATCTTTCAACAGTGCCATGTCCTAAGCTTTTGCATTTGGAAAATATTTTACTGGTTGTGGCCTGGCTTATGATATTGCCTTCAATAGCACCATAAATTGTATATTGTTTGAAAAAAATGTTTAAATGTACCATTCTAGCAAAAGAATTCTATTTTTGTGAAAGCTGGTGGTGAGGTCAGTGTCAAAACACTGCCTTTCATCAATGAGGTCCACCGTTCAAGCCCCGGAGTAGGGCTGTGACATACGAATAGAGTGGTTTCTCTGGGTCCTCCTATGACATGATATGACAGGCAAGATGCAACATCGGCTCTGTTTCACTGCTTTGGAATGAAAGTGATCAAATTCATTTGTTTAAAAGCTAAACTATCCATGAATAATAATTCCACCAGCCACGGCAGAAAAGTGTTACCACTTTGACTTAATGTGATGAAGCTGTAATGGGGGACAATACAGCTGTACAGTTGTGACTTCCGGTATTGTGTAGACTAGTCTTGATGCTGGTCTTTGTTTAAAACCTGGATAATAAATTATGGCCAATATGGTCAGACTATTTTACTTTCTATGTTTGATAGCAAATTAAAATAACAATATTTTTTTGTTCTTTAAAAATTTTAATTTAAGGTTGCTGATTATCATTTGAACTCCATATTCCTGGGCCATATTCAGGTTCCTGTATTGATGGCCTTCTTCAAACCCGATTTTCCTTGAATATTCTTTTCTGTTTCATTCAGAGAGGGGATTGTTGTTGAGTTGAAGTGGGATGAAATAGGAAATGCACCAACCGGGTTGTGGTCTTCTGATGATAAGGATGAGGCTTGAAATAAACCCTTTCCAGAGAAGTGCTTCTAACAATATTTTTATACATGTTTAAAGATATATTGACTATTTTTGAAAGGCAAAGGTCTACTGACAAAAAAAAAAACAAAGCTTACCAAGCCAAATAAATTAAATTTTGTTGCGCTTGACATTCCAAGAGTAAATTTTCCCAATCGCACAACACAACCACACTGTCGACTTTCCCTATCTGATTTTAATGAAAAAGTGAATGAACTTAATAATCATGTTAAATATATAATTAAAGGTAAAAGTTGGTGTGTAAAGGTCCTATTTTAGATTAAAAGTGGGTGTTACAGGCTTCTTCATCTAATCTAATCAGCATCTAATCTGCTTCTATCGGTTCCTTCCTTGGAATAAACCCAAATTGGCATATCACACACTTCCCAATATCTTCCAAATTCTAATCTTAATTTTAATGTATGCTCCAACAACTTCACACACCTAGATGACACCAAAGCTCATTGTATCCCCATTTCCCTTTAACAACTGGAACATCAAACTCACTTGCCCATCCTTCGGGCATCCCTCCATATAACACATCTGGACAACAAACTCCCATTCATCACACCAATCCCTTATCTCTCCACTCAAAATAATCAACACTCACTCTGAGGGTACGGCCCGCCATTCTTTTTTTCATTTCTCTGATGCTTCCCTCCACTTATTCCCCTATTGAACCTCTCATACTGGCCCTTCCACCGCAATTCAGCCTCTTACCTTTGATTCTGCCATTATTATATCCATATGCTCATTCCAGACGCTACCTCTATCGCTATTCACTGAAATTCATGCAATCATTCATCTCATTATCTTCCCCTGCGAAATCTCTTCCATCCTTTGTCATTGCCTGCACATCTATAACCTTGTTTGGATTTCTTTCAATTCACTCAGCCCCTTTTCCGCTGAGTCCTTCTAGCATTCGCACCCACGTTTGTGCTTGTTTTTTAACATCTTATACCTTGCTATATTCTCGTCCGTCCTGGGGCTTACAAATTTGGGAAAAACAAAAATATGTATGGTTTTCAAATGCAACAAAAACTGGCAAATTAGTGAAAAAGTTGCAGTGATATCAAAATGGCGGATGGTGAAACATCTTGTTTTCAGGTGTTGATTACAAAACATAACAAAAAATTAATCGGAAGAAAAGATAAGTTTAAGGCACTATACGCGATTTGCAAATCTGAAATATTACAAATAATCACAAAATCAGAATTTTTGCTGTCCGTAACAAATGTTAGCTGATTTTACATACCCTGATATGATAAGAATGAAAGCAAACATAAGTAAGACAAAATCAGATTATTTTAGTCATTTACTGTCCATACCAGGAACACTTTCTACGAGGACAAAATGAATGGAGATCAGATCTTTGAAAAGTACTATTTTCTTACTTTTCATTTGCAGAAAAAAAAAACCCATATGATTCTTGGACATATCCTTCACTTTCAGACGCTACTGTCAATTTGAATTTTTTACTATTTGGGTGATCACTGACAGGGCCGTTAAAGTTGAGCACAAGCAAGGACATGTTTATAGGAAAGATAATTGGAAAAGAATTACTTAAGACTACAAAAAAAATTAAGAAAAAAAGAAAAATATTGTTATTTTGGTTTTGGTTTTCAAAAATCCACAAACTATTAAAATACATTGGTCAAAAAATGACAAATGACAGTTATGCAATTAAATGATAATGCCCACCCTGTCCAATATTTTTAAAGTAGCTGATAACAGTAATGAAATTATGAATTTTTTATATGCTTAAAAATACTTTCTTTAAAGGTGGGATCTGATTGACAACATTGTTAGTATATAGACAGACCTATCACTTTCTCATCACCTCAGGGAAATGAACGGCCCAGAAAGGTTCCTTTGATCGTTGGTCAAGCGTTATATAAAATTTGAAATTTATAAATTGGACTCATGGCCATGGGCGCAGCCATAACAAGACATACCAGTGAGAAAATAACCAGATGATAAATCACTACGCACACTAAAGAATAGAACATTTTCACACAAATCCATGCACATTTTTAATATAACCAAGTGGTACAAAAATAGTTACCGCTGACAAATCCCATCCACGTTGATAGAATATCAAGAACTAAAATATTACAAAATTTTAATTTTTTAGGTTTTTTCTTTTTTTAAGTTTTAAATATTTTCCCCCAAAAAAACTAAAAAATTAAAAAAAAAACCAGCACAAATTTGCTCTGAAAAGTGATCTGTACCAGCTTCTGATGCTTGCAATGGACATTTGGAAGCTAGACGCATCAATACTGTGCTAAAGGAATGGCGTTGCAGGGGGTTCCTTTAGACAATTTATAAATTCGAATTTATATTTGGACAACTGTAGATGTTGTGAGCCAAAAGGTCCCGAAAATGGTGATTTACACTATTTCATAACAAGTCCATTGGCCAATTTACATTTATTTTTACTCACAGCTGTTTGACCCATTGCAAATTGTCTCTTTATTTTTTAGAGCAAAATGTAAAATGGCGTCCACAATTTTGCCAACTGTTAGGTAGGGACATGCAAGAGCTATTACCTCCACAAAAAGAGAAAATTCCATTGCGGGAATCTTGCAATATAGGCCTACAAGGTCATACCTTGTATGTTTATAGCACCCTATATATGCCCATTCCCATAGAGACAGAAGACTGGTAAAACTAGACGGTTATGAAAATCTAGAGTTGCCCGCAATGAAATCTTAAAGTTTACCACAGGAAGTACTTTGTACTGCCAACTCAGTTGTCAAAAGGTGTCACCCGTGCTTACTGTTTGTCTTATCTTGTTTTATCATCAAAATGAGATTTTCAAACAGCTGTGTACTATCCAAATAAACCGGACCAATTTAACTCATTCTTATGTTCTAAGAAGCTTCCATCCATACAAGTCTACAGTAAAATAAACTACTATAAAACCTGGTATTGGGGTCATTTTGTCATATCATTAATTCTAGCCCATTTACACATATCTGTCATCCTCTGATGCAGAGGTCCTGGATCGTCCCATGGTCCTGGACTCTTCCTTGCCGCCGTACAGACCTTCTGCGGGGCTTATCATTTTCTTGTTTCAAGCACAAAGCAACTTTTGGCCAAATCCGCTGATCGAATGGAAAACAACTGTTTTCTCAATGTGAGTATCAGTTACCGTCAATTTTAGACATTTCTGCATCCCCACAGTTATTCTAAACCTTTACAAATAAAACAACCTGTGCTTTATTTAACATATACTGCTTTAAAAATTTACAACATTCACAGACATTTTGCTCCAAAAAAAACCAACATTTATTTAAAAACTGACGACCCGTTTAGAGAGAACCAACAATTTCTAGAAACGCTACTCCCTAACTTGGAAATATCAGAAAAATGGCGACGTTTGGCATGGTGGTGAACAGTAAAACCCTATCAAAATCTTTTTTGTTTTTTTTCCTCAAAAAACTAGGAAAGTGTGGGAAGTAAATACTAATTTAACTATAAATTTAAAAAAAGAGGGATGATATTCCACTCACGAAGTACAAAAATGAGGGTAAGATCAAAAGGACCAGTAACTGACACAAAAATCGTGATTTTGATTTTGGTAATGTACACGCAAATTGAGAAACTTGTCGATCTACAAAATAGCATGGCAGGGAATCTGGCCTATTTCGTCAAAAATAATCCACCAAATCATCGAGGCTTGACAATAACAACGATCTTAAATATCTGCCCATGATCTGCATAGTATCAAGAATAAATTTACTGCAGCCTAACCTTAGCCCTAGGCGTACCCCACTGGAACTTGAATGAACTGTCCCAGCTTTTTCGAATTTGGACCTATACTGGGATCTAACTGAGATGAGTGAGTAGTACTTACTAAAAGACACATGAAATAAAAACAAGCCAGTTTACAGAGAACCATAAATGACAAAATAGTGTGGAGTTGAAGGAAGAGTGGTTTGTGTTTTTGAATCATTGTTTAACTTGCACTCCAAATGGGACAATGGTGTTGTATTTATAGGTATTATACCTTATATTGAGAGGTGTTTACAATCAAAGAAATCTTTTGCCCAAGCTGTTTTTTTTTTTTAGGTAATGGTGTATCCAAAAACTTTAAGAAAATAATAAGCAATGTACACATTTTGTCATTTTAATGTTCAAAAGTATGGTATTCATGGAACAGCTGATTGCTTACTTCAAGATAATGATTAAATCCATTTATCATTATCCTTTGATGTGGCCTGGTACATTTGAGATAATTTGCGTGGCATTTGCACACGACAATGACGTTTTTGAAGTTTGTGTGCAATTGGTCCCAATTTGACTAGAGTTTCATTATATTACTTCAAAACATGCTTATTCCAAAAATATTAAGTGGGAATCATAGTCATATCAAAAATAAGAATTGAATTAAATAATTCCAGATTAAAAAATTGCCGTGGGATTGTAAAACTATAGGGATATAGATTTAACAGGGATACAAAGCACATTAGACAATGTAATCGAAGCAATACGTACTACGAAAATAGACCTTCCAACGTGACAGACAGAAGAATCCAGAATATAAAAATGTGTTTTCACCGGAAAGGTTTGCAGAGTGGCTGCCATTTAGATGCACACAAAAGAAAAAAGGAAATATGAGAAAGTTATATTTAATTCCCCCCACTGAGAAATGATCTGTGATGGCACAGATGCTACTGAAATGACAGTGATTGCAATGCAAAATGTCTGTGGGAGTATGCCAAATGCGGATTAAGAAACAGCATGGCGTGAAAGTCAAAGCATTCGCTCCTAAAGTTGGAATATTGCCCGGATCCCCTTCAATGGAACTAGAATGCGGAGGCGGACACACAAATCCACATTTCTGCTACAGTTTTGAAACCGCACACTGGTATTTAATGATATCAACCAGGTATGAGCTAGAAAGCTTGTTGTGGCAGATCAAAAAGTGAGACAGAATTGACCTATGTGTATATGGAGCCCATCGAAACAGTATCCATCAATACGGGAAGAGGGTTGGTCCCACTTGCTCTCAAAAAACAAGATGGGCCTTGCCCTCTTTTGGAGTAGGCATTGCAAGTGCTTTAGAAAAATCTCATGTTAACCGGGCAATAAGAAATTGGCATCATCCAAGGTGTAAAGGACAACTCTGGATGGGGTAGAATCCTGGGGGATCGACATGCATGCTTAGTGATGCAGTTATGTGAATGTGGTAATTGGAACAACAGCTACAAATTCGTGAATAATGCAGCAAAAAAGAAGCAGAAATAAGTAACATGTGTAGTTGCTGGAACGGATTTGTTGTCGTCGTTCATTTCTCAGAGGATTTGTCGTCTATGAAGGGTAAGAAGAAAAATTAAGATACGGTGCATGCTCGTGATGAAAGTGGGGGTAGAGACCAGACGGGGGTCAATTCAGCAGCAAACAAACATGCCATTTTTTCATCACAACATATGAAGGACAATCCTTATTGCACCTTAACCCCAGTTGATGTAAAATCGGACTTCAACTATTTGATCGAGTATTTAGACTCGATCTTTTCGTTCACAAAACACAATTTCTTCATTCTAACAGAGCCCTTATTGGGTTCTCCAGATATTCGCTGCCGGTTGGGTAAAAACAGCGGTCATCTCTGGCGTTTCATCGGCCTGACGCATGACTATGGAGTTTGAATTTTCACTCAGGGTTCCATTATGGGACATTGGATATAACATTATACGCATCCTGTAGGCAAGAAGGCGGTGTCGTGACAATGGCGCGGTCAGTTACCATATTATGCCGACGACATAGATGTATGTGACAGTTGCATCCTGATACTCTCATGACGCTGCTATCAACAAGGCTACAGGGACATAGTCCAGGGATTACAGAATCATGAGTCATTGATCTCTTGTTCACTTAAAGTTGCTAATTTTTTCCGACTTGTTCTCGTTAAAACTTCATGTTACCAATTAAAGACACTTCAGTGTTGAAACAAAACATATTGAAATTTTGCAGGAAGGAATAGCTTCAAGTGAAGGATAAGTCTGTTAGAATTCTCATAAGTTACCTTTCCAACTGAAGCATGACTAAAAGAAGAGAAAAAACGGCAGTGTTCCAAAGATACGATTCTCCCAAATTACGGGTGGTAGTAAGTGTCCGAAACGTACAGTAATGACTAAATTTCCGATTATTGTGCTTATGTTGTTGTCTGTCTTATCATTTGCAGGGTATGTTAGTTACATGTACGTTACATTACATGCACACAATCGATTTTTGAGTGATTTTTTCGATTCTGATTTAGCAAATACTGATAGTGTCTTTAAAATTATGATAACATTATAACCACGTAATCATCGAATTCAATATGGCTGTCAATACAATAAAGTGTCTGGTCTTGATCTACTTTTGACGGCAGTTTGGTTAATTGGGTCATTCTCCTGGTTGTTTTGACATAAAAGTAATTAGAACCATAAGAAATATTTTAAAAGAATGTGATTATTAAATTCCTTCATTATAGGATCCCCAAATGCTTTCTGATACTTAAAGATGGTTATAATTGATGGCTGTGACTAACCTAGTACTGCAATGTTGTATTATATCCCTGGAAGTCAATGTACACTTCATTAGGTAATCAGAGGAATCGAGGCATGTAAGATGTCATCCAAGAATGGGTGGCCAATATGCTGCATGGAAATGGCACTTACTAGCGGCCGAAAAATATGATCACTATAGTCTAGAGATATATGGTTTCGTTGTCTTTGGTAGGTTTCGGGCGCCATTGGCATCCCATTATGGTTTTTTAGTGATTGTGTTGGGGTGAATAAGGACTCAATGACACTTAAGATAGCCTACTGGGATTTGCAAGCCATTATTACCAATTAAAACCACAAAATATGTATCTTTCGCCTACAGTGTGAATGAATTAGACCTTTACTGACTGACATCTGCACCCATATTGAACGCCTATCTCGGATGGTATGTTGCAGAAATCAATCATTATGATTATGTTATGATATTTAAATGGCTCTAATCGTATAGTGCTATCACAAACATTGCAGCTCTTGGCTATGTAGTACTGAATTTTGACATTTTGGAGCCATCTTGAATGGTGTATATTGATTTTGATAGCAAATTGTGAATGAAGCTATTCATAATGGTTTCAATTAATATATTGATGCTAAAGCCTTGGCCATCATATTACAAATTACATTCTACGGTTAAAAATAGATGAATATCAGCATGTGTGTTGTGTCGCAGCCATATTGAATCTCTTTTAGGTGGGTAATGAATCATGTTTTAATTCGTCCACAAATGTGTGTTTTGACTGGACAGACCAAAAAATTACATTGGAGTAATATTAACATATGAGTTTTTAGTGTTTTGGTGGCCAGTTTTGAATTTTTTTGAGTTTTTCGAATGCTCAAGGTTTTAGTGGCATCCATCGGATGCAGATTCAGCAGGAAAAAAAAAAAAAAACTTGGTCTAGAAACCGTGAATGGTGAAAAAATTATATATATGGTTATAAACAAGGTAAAATGGTCTGTAGCCTGGACTAACATGTTGCGTACAGATCAAACACTGGTTGTTGCATAAACAAAACTGAACCAATCCAAAACTAGAATCTTTTTTCTTACATTTTGCGATATCAACCCCCTAGAACTCGATGACATAAACATAACACCAGCTAAATCACTGAGAAATTCAAGAGTGATTTTGAAAGCCTGCTTAAATATGACACACTGACACAAAGTTTCTTTCAATTACCAGGGTTAAACTACATTCAGGCTGAGGAAATAATAAAAAATCTCGATACGTCGTCACATGGACAAGGACACATGGAAACTTGCAATTTAATCTTTGTTTTTCGTATGTGGACAATGGAAATGCAGTTTCTGTTGGGAGCGAAAGCGACGGAAAAGGATATTTATGCGTTTAAAGCAATTGCAAAACGGAGCAGCGCTACGCTTAATAGAAATCTATTGGACGTGCCCATCCTAGTAAGTGTTCCTCTGTTGCCACCAACTCAATTGTATGCATTCGTATGCGCATTCAATTTCAACATTCGTTATGTTTATAAAATGCCGTCACTCTCTTGTATAGGAATACCAAAAGTGAACTTGGTTTAACACCGAGCCCATTAAAAAATCTGCCAGATCGTTCTTCACTTGACAGTCTCTGCCGTCATATTCCCAAAACCAAAATGTCGATGGTGATACTATGGTTTGTATGCAGCTGACCAGTCTCGGAACAGACTGCAAAAAAAATCAGGGAAGCACCAACTTTTCAGGTTTTAACGTTACTTCTCACCTTACCTCTACCAGCTAGTTTAGTTGATTGTTGCTGCGCTGTCTTTGCTTGCTTTTGCATTTCTGTTTGTTCACGTGTCATTTATTGTCCCCGCCGAACAAAGTTCGGGAGGGGACTATAAAATGGGCTCCGTCCGTATGTCCGTATGTATGTCCGTATGTATGTCCGTGATAAAAATGTTAACCCTGGAACATTTGGGCATATCTTTTTTTCTGGATGAGCTAGAGTAGCCAAACTTGGATATATTGTAGGAGGGGAAACCCCCTACTAACCATGTAATTCATACCCCCAGGGTCCTCCCCTGGGTCTGTCAGGGGGTGGGGGGAAAAGGTCAAGGCCCGAAAAAGGTCCATATTGCACAGAAAAAGTCAACATAGTGACCATATTGTGTACGATTTATCTGGAGTTCCGTGAGGGCTACAATGATGTAACTTGGTGGAAAGAAGCGAGTATCTAATTTGAATAATTTATGAAAATTTTCCCGCAAGGCTTGTGTACAAGTTTTCTGGAGTTCTGTATGGCGTATAGTGATATAACTTGGTGGAAGGAAGCGGGCTGAGAAGTTCTCGACCTGATTAGATTTTGGGCGTATTTCGGGCAAATTAAATATGCAAATGAGCTAATTAATATGCAGATATCAGCGTAATTTTCTAGGTGGGGGGAAGTATACTACAACAAAGGTATTGACATATGTAGTACCCATGTTTTCAATGAAAGTATTCTTTTTAGTTTTGGTTGTTACACATGGTCAGTCTTTTGGGTTGCCAGCCTGTTTACATTTCTTGGAAAATGTGGAAATATGTAAAATTCGGTGTTTTGCCCCTTTCTAGACCTCGTTTGGGTCCCATATTTAAAATGTGGTCACATGATTTTTTTTCAAAAATAGTGTTGCCAAATTGAAAAAATTATCATATTTTTACTAAATTGAGTGAATTTGCAGGGATTTTTGCAGGATGAATTTTAAGATTTCTCGAGTTATTTCACCAAAAGGTCACAATTTGTTTTCAAATTATTTTTGGTGAGCTAGTGGTGGCCAAAATTAAGCGTGGACTGGTACAGTTCTAGTCATCACTGAGTGATCGCGATATTCGGCGGGGACATATTTTACGCATCGCTTAAATACGAGTTCGCCTTGTTGTATATGATATCCATCTATCTATATAGCAGCGGCAGCCGAGTTGCTGTTCATCATGTAGCGCCAAATATCCCTGTCCGTCATCAAGTGGGGATGTTAGACGGATACTGCTGGACGTCTCGAACAATCACATCAATGTAATTAAAGGGTCGACGACCCCTATTTGGGCATGGTAACCTCCAACATGTGACGTCTGAGATTGCTTGATCAATCACACGATGACAGTGACCGGCAAATCGTGCTCGGCGATGGGCAACAGATAGATGACTGAAATTATGAAGGATCTGCTACGCAGGATATTTAGTACTACGCATAAAGGGCCGGTTGTAGGCGCCATTCCAGTTTATCCTGTACTCTGTCTTCATGTTCTAAGTCGCAGATCCATATAACAGCATGCTATCTACGTAGGTGCTGAAGAAGGTCCGGCTTGGTTGATCGTGTGATTAACCAAGATTAACATAAGTGGTGGTAAGTTTATTGAGCAGGCATTCCAAGGGTGTCTTTTGCCTGACAGGGAGTCTTTCTTGTTGTCGGCAACATAGGAACCTAGGTACTTGAAGTCCCTGACCTTGGGTACCGTCTGTAATACATATAGATGTAGACCGACTTTGTCTGCGGCATTCTCAAGTGTAATTAGTAGATCTTGTGCATCGCATATCAGATCGGCTGTTGGAGTTAGAATGTCTTTGTAGTCAAGTTCTGTAAGATGCTGACTTTGGTGACGTCAAGACGCTTGAGTTTGATAGTGAGTCCCTTGTCGTTCATGATGTTAAAACTGTCGGAAGATGTAATCAACCACGAATACAAAGAGATATGCAGCAAGAGTATCTCCTTGGAGGATTCCAGTAGCTGTTAGAAACTCCTTTGTGGGTCCATCCATAGTCTGCACAAAGCCAGATGGGTTATCAAGTTCTTCACTTTAATTCAGCGTATATACAGGATCACATTAATTAAAACCCTATGTACATGTAATATAGTGTATTTTAACATATTGTTCTGAATCACGAAGCATCGAATTCTGAGTGAATAAATGAATCTGAACCTAAATCTCTTTCCAATTATGGAGAAAAACAAGGCAAAGGCACTCTGATGAGGAATGCAAACAGGCCCATCAACAGTGCAAGTTGGAGAAAAAAGATTAGGTACCTCAAATAAGCAGTCTTCTTCTTAGCGTATTCACAAGTCATTGGTGATGGCTTGTGGTGGTGTCAGGATTTATTCAACTGAGTAAGCTGATACGGGGTCGCGTTAATCCATGATACGGACGCTCCTGACACTTTTGAAGCTGGGGCGGATTGGGAACAGTCAGGGTTTTTCACCCTACTCTTATTCGACACTGTAAGCAGTAGGAGAACAGTAACATGGTAAATTAAAACAAAGATGTTCCTTCGGCAACGGTAGCTAGAAAAAATGTCAATGGACAAAATTAATATATAATCAATAACACTCAGAATTGCAATGACTTATCAATCTATCCAACCTGCACCATTGGGGTCTGAGATTCGTCCATGAGTAGCTATGGAAGAACAACAATACAAGCTCAGTGGAGGAAAAGGGCGACAATTGTACTCTAATGAAGAAAGCAAACAGACCCTTCAACAATGCAAGTTGGAGAATAGAATGATTATTTTGATAATCCAACATGAAAAAAAAAAAAAAAAAAAAATAAGATGCTGACTTTGGGGACGTCAAGAACGCTTGAGTTTGATAGTGAGTCCCTTGTCGTTCATGATGTTAAAACTGTCAGAAGATGTAATCAACCACGAATACAAAGAGATGTGCAGCAAGAGTATCTCCTTGGAGGATTCCAGTAGCTGTTAGAAACTCCTTTGTGGGTCCATCCATAGTCTGCACAAAGCCAGATGGGTTATCAAGTTCTTCACTTTAATTCAGCGTATATACAGGATCACATTAATTAAAACCCTATGTACATGTAATATAGTGTATTTTAACATATTGTTCTGAATCACGAAGCATCGAATTCTGAGTGAATAAATGAATCTGAACCTAAATCTCTTTCCAATTATGGAGAAAAACAAGGCAAAGGCACTCTGATGAGGAATGCAAACAGGCCTATCAACAGTGCAAGTTGGAGAAAAAAGATTAGGTACCTCAAATAAGCAGTCTTCTTCTTAGCGTATTCACAAGTCATTGGTGATGGCTTGTGGTGGTGTCAGGATTTATTCAGAGGGTGTTTTGAGTCAATCCCACAATGCACCAGATTTGGGAAATTTCACCTCATTAGGGTCATGTGATCACATAGAAATCCTATTCTTAACACATAAAAACCCTGACTTTAACGCTTATTTTAGCCCACAAAGCGTTAGTACTTAGGGAATTTTTTGCATGATTATGAAATGTCTTGTGGTTCTTAAATTTTTGGAACACTTTTTATCCCTAAGTACTGACATGTGTTTAGTACAGTACGGTATAGGCACATTGCTATGCATCATGGGATTGATTCAAAACACCCTCTGGGATTTATTCAACTGAGTAAGCTGATACGGGGTCGCGTTAATCCATGATACGGACGCTCCTGACACTTTTGAAGCTGGGGGCGGATTGGGAACAGTCAGGGTTTTTCACCCTACTCTTATTCGACACTGTAAGCAGTAGGAGAACAGTAACATGGTAAATTAAAACAAAGATGTTCCTTCGGCAACGGTAGCTAGAAAAAATGTCAATGGACAACATTAATATATAATCAATAACACTCAGAATTGCAATGACTTATCAATCTATCCAACCTGCACCATTGGGGTCTGAGATCCATGAGTAGCTACGGAAGAACAACAATACAAGCTCAGTGGAGGAAAAGGGCGACAATTGTACTCTAATGAAGAAAGCAAACAGACCCTTCAACAATGCAAGTTGGAGAATAGAATGATTATTTTGATAATCCAACATGAGAACAGTAAATATAATTAGTCGACAAGGAAAACAAAAGATCTATAATTGATAGCGAACCTAATTTTAGTTAGGCAAGATAATTATACACCTGAACAAGGGTGTGTGATAGCACTATAATAATCAAAATTCGATGTATAAGGCTCAATGGTACATGGACGTCTTGTTTTGAAAAAGCACAGATATACTCAATTGAGGATACTATAACAGCAGATCACAAGTCACGGCAACGTGGAGCAAACAATTTTAAAAAGGTAATGTTCTGAAGTCGAAAAACAGGTAGTTTAAACACGTAAGAGTTGGCAATCAAAATAATCTTTGTGATTTTCAGTTCAGGGAGGATTACACGTACTGGTGTCATATGAAGTTTAGCATGTCGTTCTCTTAACTCCCAGTTATGAATGGCCTAGTGGTCCTAAAACGCGTAAGATTCTACGTTGTAACCTTACACGTTTAAGATGCAACCTTACACGTCTTAGATGCATCTTATGCGTGTAAGCATATTGCCTAGTGGTTCAAAAAACGTGTAAGGATGTTCGTGGTAACCTTGCACGAGTAACATGTATCTTACCGTGTTAAGAGTTCATCTTACACGTCTTTAGTGTTTGCGCTATACGAGAGATTCCATGTGGCTGAATCTTTATTTCGCGTCATACCATCGAGACACGCTCGGGCGAGATGACTCTTGAAAAGAAAAGCTAAAAGTTTTCTTCGCCCGCGGCTAAAAAATTTAAAACATACCACCTTAAAGGAGGGCGAAAATGCATAATCTATGCGTTTTTCGTTAATTGTCATTTACCAAAAAGGAATAAATTCCAATCCTAAATGGTGATGGCCTTTTCTAAATATTTATTTTCACCATGTAAAAAAATATTGCTTTTCTTTTAAGATTATAAGATTGGCAAGCACTGCGACCAAAAGTCTGCTAATTACTCAGGAGGCTAGTCGCAATCGCATATACCGCGATTAAATTGGTAACCGTCAATCAATAACAGACACATCTTAAGAAATTCACCTTATATTCATTGGTCGTGCATGGGCATTACGAACAACATGTAAGAATGATTGGCTGAATGTGATTTTTGAAAACTTACATAACATTATTCGCCATTCAAGTGTCCCGCTTTATTATAAGACGTGTAAGGTTGCATCTTAAAGTGTAAGGTTACGCGTAGAATCTTACACGTGTTTAGGACGGCTGGGCCATCATATCGGTGACGCGTTCGTCTATTATTTTTTTGCTGAGGACCGTAATTCGTCCGCTCTCCTGAGCGTTTCATCAGTGCGCGTGTTTTGGTCAGTTCTTAGTAGTCGATGAGCCAGTGTCTGTTACGGGCCTTAAAATTCGTGTTTGTTGCACACGACCACCTGGTGATTAATTTTCCATATATAACCTTGAAGGGGGTGTCCCTCTGACTAAGATTAGGTAAGTTTCCGCCCTGGAAGTTGCACATTAGCGCGGAATGCCTATTTCAAAATGGCCGCCAATGTTTTATGATAAAAACTGCCATTGATTTTGGATGATAGATAGGAAATTTATCCAGGACTAGACAAACGAAATAAAGTTTTACCTTCCTTAAGTGGGTTAAAAATCCAAGATGGCCGCCGGAGGAGGTAGTTTTCATAAATGTACTAAAATTGCCAAATGATGGGGTAAGAAGCGGAGTGATAATTTGATAGCACCAAAAGAGAATCAATGACATTTGTATATTGCGGGCATGATCTTAACTCATTGTCGAACCACGTTATCTGTATGGTTTGGAAATTCTTGAGTCTGAAAAGAGGTGAATAGAAAATGCCAACCTATATCAAAAAGACACTGAAACAGATTCAAATCTTCCTAAATCGACTGCAAACTTCCATTTCATTCAAAAATGATTCGATACGATAAAATCAGATTCAACAAAGTTGTTCTTCCCCTGATCAGTAATTGGTACACAAGAAAAAACACACAAATATACATATAAATCAAGTCCATATGATCCTTGCGTCTACACCATTTTAACATGTTTGGTTATTTTGTTTAAAAAAAAAAAAAAAGAAGATGGGCCATGAAGCTGTAGAATGTATTGGACTGGCTCCATACCGAGTGAAGCCAAACTGACAAACATTCTCTCAAGTCTCTCAATATTTCCTACTGTGCTATAGGAAAAGTGCACCAATTTGGGACACAGTTCTTCCCACCAGCTGATGTTATAGAGCATCTATATAGGCTCGTCTACTTACTGGTACATCTTTTGCCAAGGGAAAAAAGCCGATTAACCAGAAACCAAATTCAATCCAACCTGCCTCCTTTGTGAAAGTGCTGATGAAACCAGGGATATTTATTGTCCGTCTGTCCCAAGCTCAAGAATGTGAGGGATCCTTTCCTACAAACCTCCAGTTGCGCTATTAACACCAGGATCAGGCCGAGGCATCTGACCACTTGTTTCTTTCTATGTCAGCATCTTACACAACTGATTCTTGACTCAACTTATTTACTGCCTACCCACCTGCATGTAACTGTTGAGCCAATGCTAGATTACTGATTTATAGATTGCACGTGAGTAGAAATGCACTGGAAGGAGCTTACCAACTGTTAGCATGAATAGCTGCAATGTGTGTGCTCTGCAGCTAACCTATTTCTTGATTATGCCTCTTTTTATGTATAAGTCAGTGCCTGGTTGGGATGAAAAAACTTGGAACTCGTGAGTATGCACCAAGGACACGCACAAATGTGAGAGTATTTGATGCGACTCTGTCTTCCCAATTATGTCATGTTAATTGCCAACTTATGCACTGCTAATTATGACAGCGCCAACTGTGTCACTGCCAACAGACAATGATAACTATGTCACTGCCACTATGACAACAGTAACTGTGTTACTGCTAATGTAACTAGCCAGCTATGTCTTTTCCATTTGTGCAGTTTTTGTTTAACCAAATACTTTTGCTGACGTACTGTTTGGTATAGGAGACAACCAACCAATGGCGGCTGTTTATACCCATACGTGGAACATAAATCAAGAAGAAAAAAAACCATGAACGCCTCCCCCATCCTTTCGACATAATAAGCAACCATAGAAAAACATTGATAACATTTGCCCGCATTTTCTCTTGTATTCTGGACACTTGCAGAACCTCTCAAACACGAGTTGACTCAAAGAAGGAAGGTGGTCTCTGCAGGTAGAGAGGGAGATGAGCGGTGGTACAAGTCAGCAACTAAATAGGCACTTGATGTGCTGGAAAGAAAGTTAGGTCACCATATATTCAATGTGCTTCAACATATTGGCCAACTTTTCACTTCAGTCATAAGCATTTTTTTTTATGTGGAACACCTATGACATCACTGAGTAGTCTTTAAAATACAGTCCATGCCATTGGTTATTGATTTTATTTGTATCAGACTTATATGAGCAGTTGTCTTCCTATGAAATATTATAGAGTCAGTTTTCAAATACATATAGTAACCGCTATAGTAACGTTCTCTCACGCACAAGTTCAATACAAACTTTAATATGACATATGAAAATGATTAGGGTCATTATTGTATTAAAGTCGAAAAGATGGGTTGGGCTGCTTTTCTTCATGATTTACGTACCCTAGAGTGAATATAATCACCAAACATCTTTAAAAACAAGCCATAATTAAATTAAGGACCATAAATTCTTTTGGAGCTCCCAAAATATTACCCAGTTTCTTTTTCAACAATTTGTCATTTTATGTTCATTTAGCAAAAATGCATCCTGCGGCGGCCATACTGGGACGCCAGAGTAGCCCATTCAGGAGTTAGAAAACTTGATTTCTTGTAGTCGTGGATAAAATTTCTACGGTAATGAAATTATAATGGCGGTTTTACATAAACATGGCGGCCATTTTGAAACGGACAGATACGCTAACGGCAGCTTATTTGGGGCGGAAAACATGATAATCCTAGTCGGGAAATCCTTCAGATGATATTAATTAATCACCAATGGGTGCAACGAACAGAAATACGATGATGGCAGCTCATGGACTGTAGTTATTGTAACTCCACTTCCTTTCAGGTGAGGCTTGTTTTTGAAGACTGGGCTTTTGTCATAATAAGAGCAGAGCTTCACAATGATGGCCGAGGTATGTCTTCAGTGGTTCTCTTTTCCCCAAGTCGATGTGATCGGTCAATGGCTGTTGATGTTATGGGACTACTGAGTTTCAACTTATGGAAGGAGTCAATTGCCAGTTGATTGGTGGCATCACTTCCTGATTCTTAGACCCAATGGACGATTAAGCACTTGCTGTGCGAGTATTGTTCAATTTCATCAAGTTGTTGATCAATTTGTTTCAACTGATTCTGTAGTCTTATGTTGCTGATTAGCTAGTTTTTTTGGTCTTGGCTGACAAAGTAACGAGAATCATGATTCTCGTTCTTTGTCCATGGCTACAGCTTCATATACGGGCCTGGCTAACTTCATCTTTAAGAATATTGGTGACTTTGGATATGAAGTTATCATCCTTAGGCCTACAGACGGCATCAGCGATGTCACCGATGATGTTGGTGTTAGCCATCAGGTGCTGGACAATTGTTGCTGTGATTGCTTCACCCAGAGACTAAGAATTCAGATTAAGAGTCAGCGGAAACATCATCTTTTGACGGTGACCCGCTGGTTCCCGGTTGTATTGGGAGGTGACGACCGAATGATGATGGCGACCCAAATGGCGAAGATAATGGTGAGTTATTTTTCTCTTCACTCCGGTTGCGTAAGCTGAGTTATAGTCGAACCCTTTGCTGACATGGTAGCCAACTTCCTAGGTGAATGGAATAAGGTGCTATCAGAAAAAAAAAATGGGCCCAGCCTATGACGGGTTTGGTCAGATGTTTTTTAGGTTTTATTTTGAAGTTTTTCCGATCTCGATCAGCCACGTCTGATAGAATTGTCATACATGATGGCAATTTTTGACAGTCTCATCTGGACACCATAGTTTGGTAAGAATATGCAGCATAACATTCCTGCAGACACTGAAAAAGCTTGCCTAAGCCTACACAAACAATTCTGGATCTGGATCTGATCATTATAACTCCACAAGCAGGTTCCTGCATCCACGCTAGAGTTTGAATACCCGACACTAACTGTTTAGTGGGTTGTGAGTCGAGTTGCCATCATCATTAACGAACAGCGAGTCCCTCTTTTAAAGCATTGAAATTAATAATGTCAGTAATTGGTGAGGCAAGTTGTTCCAGTACCGGGTCGTGCCCAGGGAAAAAAGCTATTTGAATAAATCGTAGTTGTTCGCCCATTGACGAACGGTAAGACAACATATGGGTGCGCGAAAGTTGGCGGGTGGGTTTTGGCACGAAATTCCTGCCAGTTCCAATATCACCAATTGATGTGTTATGTGAACATCATAGATAAGCGGGTAAATTTCCGACGGTTTTTCAAGGCTTTGCCAGTTTGGGGAGGAGATCATATCTGTCACGCTTGCGTCTCTGGTGTAGTTTTTTAAGCACATTCTGCTTGCAGCACGTTGAACCATATCGAGTTGTGTTTGGTCTTTTTTGGTCTTTGTGAACCCATGCAACGGAGCCATATTCCAATTTTTTGGTTGGACGAGCGATAAGTAAACACAGTTAAATTTGACAGCTGGGGTACATGATTTAAAATTCCTTCTTATGACGCCAATAACCTTCTTACTTGCTTTTTGTGACTGAACTAATGTGATTTGACCATTTGAGGTCACTTACGAATAAAATATAAATTATTTTTCTCTTGACCACAAGTGGCGTCTTTCTAGTATTCTTGGATCTCGCTGCCCCTTTGGGGACCCCATAGACATGGTATTTTAAAAATGCCCGTCTGGGAGTCTATAGGGTGTCCAACGGCCGTGCTCTTGATTGATTTGCTCCTCCCTCAGCGATAGAACGCAATCTGTTTACATTAACGGGACTTTTTGTCTGCACCTGCACATCTTCTTTTTGGAGTGCCCCAAGGATCAGTGCAGGGACCAGTGCTTTTCATCATCTATTCACGCAAGATAGCAGATATTGCACGTAAAAACATGGACTAAATGTGTACACCTCTATGCAGATGATACACAACTCTATTTTTCTTATGAACCTAAAATCCCCTTATGATGGAATCAATTGTGCGATCAAAAATGAACATGTGTGCCAGATATCAAGTCATGGATGCCAGCAAACAACTTAAACTCCAATGAGAAAAGGACTGAACTGGTCATGTTCACACCTAAGCGAATGCAAAGTCTAATCAAAGATAATCATATTCAAAAGCTAATCCACCATTCAGGTCTGCCCATTCTGCTTGGAATTTAGGAGTTATTTTGATGAAAATATGACAATGGATGAACATGTAACGAAAGTATGTCAGTCGATATTTTCAAATACGTAACATTAGCTAAATTCGTAAAATTTTGTAAGACGATAGTAGCCACAATTCTCATTCATGCACTCGTCACTCTCGATTGACAAGGGGAATGCACTTTTTATATGGAATTTCAACATTGACTGCCCCTTGATAAACGTCAGCGGACACAAAATGCAGCTGCTCGTGTATTGTCAAAATCTCGCAAGTATGATCACATAACTTCAACTCTTATACAGCTTCAATGGTTACCCATCCGTCAACGGCTCGTCTTCAAAATCCTCTAGCCTTAAATGGAAATTGCTAAATGGACTTGCTCCATATTATATAAGCCAACTTCTAACCCCATATCTTACCAAGCGCTCTCTCAGATCTGGATAAATTTGCTAACGACTCCTAGAAATTCATCCTCCCTTGGTGATAGGGCGTTTTCTTCATGTACTCCTAAATTATGGAACTATTATACCATGGACATACGTGTTGTGTTTCTATAAATGACTTAAAAATCAGCTTAAGACACTATTTTTCCAGCCTGCATATGATATTTAATTTGTATTCATTTTTGGACTTGATGCATTTGATTCCACTTCTGTACGTTCATAAGGCATTTTCATTTTTGTTTTCTAATCAAGTAGACGTATTTTCAGGGTACATGTAATTCTGTCATTTGTAACTTTTGCCTGTTATGTATTTATTGCAGCGCCTCGGAATAGGCTGCCTAGATACGATGGCGCGTATAAATGCTATTATTATTATTATTAATACCCAAGTTGCATGACTATTCAGTGGTGTCTAATACTTTACCACATAGGCTGTAAGGAGTAATTTTTGTGTTCTTTTGGATGTGAAATGCATAGTATAACATTTGTTGTGTTAAAACTTCATTTGCCAGTCTTTACTCCACTTCGATAGGAGCATCATGGTCACGTGAAATAACATTGTCCTCGGGTGTATTTATTTTTCCCTATATATGAGGGCCTCGTCTGACAAAGAGACGTGTCCTGTCCCAGGGAAACACAATCAGGCATGTTATTTAATATAAACCAAAAAGGAAAGGACCAATCACTGTACCTGAGGTACACTGGATATGACCTCGGCAGTTGAGAACAAGACACCTTCCAAAGAACTGTTTGTTTGTTTGTTAAAAAAAATTAATCCAATATGAATTTTCCCAGTGATACATAATGCTCTAAGTTTCATAAGCAGAACGAGTGTGCGGAACGCGATCGAATGCTTTTGAGAATCTAATACTGGACAGCATGCTGCTTTGTTTTCAAATGATTTGGCTAAATAATTTGTGGTGAGAAATAATTGGGTAGCCAAACCCCCTCACTTTTTCTGAACCATGCGAGAATCATTTAAAATACTGTGCTGGTCAAGATGGACATAGGTATGATAGTGAGAAAATATGCTCTAAGACTTTGCGCATATGATGTTAAGGCAATGGGCATAGTTAATTGGGAGATTACGATCTTACACTTTTATGAATTGGAGTGAGTGCGATATTAGCCCAGTATAAGGGCGGTCCCCGTATCCAAACTCTGAGAAAACAGTGCAGGACAATGTAGGTGACAATTCGGCAGCACATCATTAAGTATTCTTGATGGGATTTGATCAGGACCAGCTGCTTTATCTGCCTGCAAATTGGAGAGGAAATTTTGGACGCCCTCCGGGTTAAATATAATAGGTGAAATAGAAGGAGCGGGTGTACCTGGCAAATCAGGTGAGTTTCTAAATCCTCCTGAGTGTAAAACTGATGCTGAATAATTGTTACGGACTGTCAGCTTTATTTTTGGTTATTGGTTGTGACCTGATCGTTAGGTTTCAAGGAGGAATACCCCTATGATCAAATCTTTGGATTTGAATTTTTCCAAACAACTTTTGTATTTTGATGCAAATTTTCAGTCATAGTAGATATTATGTAATCGCCCTTGGGCATGACGAAGTTCTTTTTTATATGTCGATCTGTATGCTTTGAATATTAATTGTCCTCTTTTGAACCTGAGGAGCGGTTGTTTGTTATAGAGCTGTGAAGTTTGCGGCCTCATGCGCCTTAGCGTGCATTATACCAAGGTAAGTTATATCTACTAGAACTGAATTTGAGGACTATGGAAGTCCATAAGTTCAGAATTTTATTTTTCAAAAGATCCCCCAAAGGGCTTGTTGCATGAATGTTTAATAGGCGTTAACAAAATGATTGACCAAAACTTGAAAGGTTTTCACGGAGACTTATGATATCACCCTTGGTATTGATACAGAGTGAGTCAGAAAAAAGTACAACATAACTGCGGTGATTTTTTTATGAAATAACCTTAACGGATTTACCAAATTACTTCTTTTTTCTTTGTAGATAGTCTGTTTAATCAGCTGTCACAATAATTTTAAGTTTTTAAAACTTTTTGGGTTTTTTAATTTTGCTTTTTTTTTGTGAAGGTATCCATTTCTGCCCGAACAAATATCACAATAACAGTACACATGAGATTCGTCACTACGCAGAGTGATGGCTTCAAATAATTTAACAGGTTGATCTCTTTGGCGGCGTATTCAAATGCTACGCAGGACATGTGTTGAATGTACATGTACTGATAATGTACATGTAGAAATACTTGCGATTTAATGAAATTAAAACCTTGATGGAACATTCAATGCTTATCTGTTATCCAACCCTGTACAAGTATTTTGGAAGTTTACTACGGGAAATCAAGCAAGTTGAAAAGAATTCTGCAAATGTGCTTCAGGTCACAAAAATATATTTATTAACAGTTATTTTCATATTTGGCTTTCCTTTTAGTCTGACCCAACGATGTAACCATAATTTTCATTTGGGGAGAGGGGACCAGGTGGTGGGAATCATTTAACTTTTTGGGCATATTTAAAAAAACGTTGTGCAAGGTGAACAGGTTTACCTGCCATACTGTCATCTAATTACTTTTCCTGATCTCAATTGGGGCAGGAGAGGGCAAAGATTTTGAGTGCGGATCCCGCCCTTTCCCCCTCCAACGCCTCACCACAGGCTGGTTTACGTTACTGGCGTCCCTGACTTTATTCCAAATGTGTAAGTAATGGAGGATATTGCTGCAAACCCCAATGAACGTTTAAACACGAGTACTCTTTTGGTTACTCTAGCGCGTGTAACTTGTTCAGTTCTTTCACATTGGGATACTTTCACTCCGCAACTGTTAACTTTTGAACGCGTTATCATTGTAATGCGGTAATTTTTTATATGAGAGCTAACAACCGGGATGCCCTTCAGAAGAAATATATGAATAACGCAGAGGGTTTTTCCATGACAAATCTTCATTTGGTTTGGACTTAGAGTTAAAGGCGCTCTAGAAAGACGTGTTAAATGAATGGTAGGGGCTCTATAGAAAGGATTTTTGTTCTCAACCGCCCCCAAATCTGAGGGCGATTGGAGAAAGGTTCGGGTGGCGGGTGATCGAGAAAGGTCAACGATCTGAAACGTGGTATTGAACAGCCGCGGGGGATTCTTCGTCCGAGGTCGCCGTATAGTATGACAAATCGCGATGTGCGTATAAGAGTTTTGAGGAAAATGTAAACTTGGGGTTAGAACATTTGTCGCGTTAGAAATATTGTGTTAAGGCATACCTGAGGTAGTTGAGAAAAAAAACAGGGAAAATGTAACTTGGTAAGATAATTAACGCTCTCGAAAATATCTCCGCGTGTAAAGGCGAGGGTCTGGGGGGAAAAAAATCCCGTTAGGATTTTATAGATGATTGGAACGGAGCGCGTAGCGCGACGGGAGCGCGCAGCGCACCGAGCGAGCGAAGCGAAAACTCGGCGTAAGGCTGAAGCCTTGCTCGGAGCGGCGGGAGCGCGACCGGAGCTGCGAGCGCGAGCGATCGGAGTCGTTAAACAATTCGCCGTCAGGCGTTAAGGGCCGTGGTAGCGAGCGGAAGCGAGCGAGTCGCGATATACAAGTAGGGAAAAAAAGAATAAAACTATAATTAGAAAAGGAGAAAATAAGGATGAAACAAAAAATCCCCGGAAAATTAGGTGCACCATATAGGCCCTATATCGCACCTGTCCCAACAAGTCCTCCCCCCCGCCGTGACCCTCGCTCCTCTCGTTACACCCTCCGTACCTGATCATCGCGGCGAGTCTGGACTCTCCGAATGACGTCATTCTAGCCTTATTTTCTCGAAATACTCATCGTATAGTTTTAACCAATGAAATTCTAGATCACTGTTACAAAAAATGATGGTATCCGTTCTACTTTTTTACTTCATGTTAAAAGTCTTTTCAAATTCTTAGTCAAGCAACATGTCGTGGGTTAAGAGTCTCATTGTAGATGAAGTAGATGATGATTTTAAAACAACAAAGAGAAATCCAAAAACTGAGGTCTCTTACCCATTTTGTATTAGCTTCTGCTTTAGTGGAGCAAAAAAAAAACAAAAAAGAAAGTCGCAACCATTGATATTTCCAGTAGCCGGGCTGTAAAGTGGGGCCCACCCATCCCAGTTTCCGCACTCGTGCTGCGCCCGACCCTACGACGGTCGATTTTATCGCTTATCTGTACCAGTCAGCCGCCGACTCTCTAGATCGAGCCAAGATCCTTGAAATTGTCAGTACCGCGAAGCCACTACGCCGATGTGGTGCATTAGTTCTTTCAGACCCGAACTTTGACATTTGACACTTTTCTTGAGCGGTTAATATTTTTGGAAGGACCCGATTTTGCCAGCGTTGATCTTGATCTACGTGCTAGCATCCGATTTCAGGACTCGGTGAACTTGCAAGAGAGGCGTTGAACTTGTGAAAAACTTTCAGGAAAAAGGAAAGCCGCCTGATTTTACGCATTCTGCCGGGAGTTGATTAAACCCAAAGACTATGTATCCGATTTTTCACCAAGTGGAGTATGCCAAAATGGTAGCTGAAAGCACTAGGAGACTGAGGAATACGTAGCCCTCGTGAACGGGATAGACCCAGAGGAAATATGCTTAACCTTTATCCATGGATGTGCTAGTACATCCATCTATACAGATACCTCAATCGGCCCCTAGAAAGGGTAACTTCGTAACCTGGTGTTTTGACTTGTACCGATTTGTACATCTTATGGAGATAATATATGCGTGATTTCAATGGTGGAAATGCCTGCCTTGAGTTGGCAGGCACCAGACTCAATATTGCTGATTGGAAAGATGTTGTAAAACATTCTTCGGACGATCAAAACATCTTCTTTTGACCGTGTGCTTGCCGATTGTTATTTGCCGCATGTTGCTAGCTGGACTTTAACTAATGTGTTTCAATGAAATTTTATAAAGAGAGAGAACATTGTGAAAAAAAAAATAAATGAAAACCTTTGGATAAATTAAAGAAACGCTCCTTGTTGTTGTTATTTTATCGTATCTGTTGTTAATGTATCGTTTATATATAAGAAATGGTAAGGTTTTTATCTTTTAACGCCATTCTTTATGCAGCCATTGCAACAAACATATCTTGAGCGAAGAGTACTTAAAAAGAGTATTTATTACTAATCCCTCCCACTCCAGCGGATTTGGAGGTATATATTCGCTGTACCATAGCTGTCCCAACGGACGGGCCGTAGAAATAAACCTTACTAAGATCCGTAAATGGTTTACACGTGGCAGGATACTTACACTCTCCACCGTCAAGCGCCTAAACGTTTATAGAAGAAATAGAATGTAGGTCCGGTCCATAGACGAACTATGGCAGATGGATTATGGCGACATGCGATCTTTTAGTCGTTACAATAAAGGATAAAGTATCTTTTGACGTGTATAGACGTTCTTTCCAAATACGCTTGGGCCATAGCTATAAGGGATCAAAAAAAAAAAAGACGGGTCAATTTTAATTCGCGCTTTCCAAAAATTCTCAAAGACGTAGAAACCTTACAATCAAACTGACCAGGGTACCGTAATTTACTATAGACCTTTCAACATTTCTGGACTCGAAGGGAATTCATTTTTACACTACTCCAATGAAGTAAAAGCAAGCGTGGTGGAAAGGTTTAACCGTACTTTGAAAGCCCGAATGTACAGATATTTCACGTACAAGAATACCTTAAATATATAGACATGGTGGGTAAACTTCTAGAAGCGTATAACGATGCTTATCATCGCAGTATAAAGACGACTCCGAAAGTAAACGATGGAAACTATCGTCCAGGTGTGGCTTGACTCTGTACGGTGATAGTAATCGAAGTAACTTTCGCTTTAAATTCAAAGTAGGCGACCAGGTGAGGGTGTCCAAAACCCAGCTTTGCTTTTGGAGAAGACTACCTTCCAAATTATTCAGAAGAAATCTTTACTATAACTCAACGTCACGCTAGAGACCCCCCGTGTATACCTTAAAACTACGTTGGCGAGCGAATCAGAGGTACCTTTTACGAGGCGGAGTTGCAAAAAGTTTCAAAGGGGAAAGACGCCCTCTACCGTATAGAAAAAGTTTTAAGGCGACGAAAAAGAGCCGGTAATACCGCAATATACGTGAAATGGAAAGGATATTCTGAAAGTACAATAGCTGGTGGACCGCCTTACAAGCTCCGTCCGCATAACTGAACTCCCCACCTTTGTAGAAATTCATTTCGACTTGAAGTCCCCCATTGGAAGTCAACATTTTTAGTGACTTTACCTTGCGATAGCTCTCTGGATGTATACCCTGATTAATGAGCCTATTTTGTGTTTAAGTAAAAATTATCTAAACTCTTCATTCCCCTGAAAGGCGAATGGGAAGTAGCTTTATCGGGCATCCACAATATACCCCTTCATTCTACAATGTATGGGATGGGAAGAACGGCGTATGCATCTCGAAGGGGCCCCCAAGACCGCTAAGACAGTGCCGTCCTGACGTTATTACAAGACGGACCGAACTTGCTGGACGAGATCCACGGTATTATAACGAGAACTGCCAAGAACCGAATCAAGTTGAGCATTTTAGACTTTTCTAGCAAAATGTAGCGTACAATTATAGATATGCCTCCTACTGTTGAACCGGCATCTCTCGCATATGTTAGGCTTTAACCGAAACCACGTGGGGATCCAGCTTACGAACCTCGATGGTTTAGTAACTGCCAGTGGACGTTAACAGATACATGCACGCTTTCTTCGTCTACTCGGATTTGGTGGAACCCTCATTAGTAGGACATGAGAAACGTGCCGCTTCTTCGTATAGTCGAAGTACCTCACCGTAAAGTAGGTGAGGTAGAATTTAAAGATTATTTCATTTCCCGATACCGGCTATCAGACAGTAATCAGTGGAGGGGACGATTGAGATAAAATAAACTGCGAGTAATGCGCGAAAGTTTATTTAGAGGGAGTACTACTATAGTGAAGTTACATTTCCGAAGGAGAAGCTCCTATACTGTAATCAAAATTGGCGTGTAACATCGTTTCACCCAGCTTTACGATGATATTATTTGAAAACAGGCGGGATCTGGACTTCCCGTGTATCACGGAGGTCGGATGCAGACGGGGAACGGTCTGGGGAACATTTTAGGCGGACTTTTCAAAAGACCCTTCATTACTCAAGCAAGGGCAGCACGATTGGGAGACAAATTTTGCATACGGGTAGCGATATCTTGGACGACGCCCTCAGCGGTAAAAATATAAAAACCTCCCCAAGGACCCGTTGATAAGAAGAGGGAAAAAGTCTAGGAAGGCGGGCTGTAACCGAAGCCAAATCACGGCTGAATGACTGAAGAAGCAAACCGGAGGAGGTAAAAGGGTGAAACGTGGCAAAGAGGAAATATAGCAAGGCCTCAAGCCGGAAATAAGAAACGTATTAAAAAGGAAAACACCAAGATCGAGCCATCCAAAAAACGGAAGGAGAAGCAGGTGGGGGACCGGACATATTAGTTTAGGCCGCACCACTTCTTATATGTCGCTCGTCCATAAGCAGTCGTGCGAGTGCACGATGAGCCAGATATATCTTTTTTCAGTTTCCCACCTACCCGACAAGTCTTATCGATGGTAAATGGTGGACCACCACCCGTTTCAACTATCACGGATCAGGCGCCGCTTTGGAATTTTGTATACCCAACCGCCCGGAGACGACTACATGACTATCAGAATGCTTTCTGACAGTCAGAGCAAATTGTCAACGCGGACGGATCCGATATAGACGCGGACACGGCCTTATGACCACTAACTTGTTCTTGCATAGTCCTCTTTAACCAGAGTGGGGGGGGATTTCTTTAAATGGACGACTCGTAACCAGTCCATCTCAGCTCAATAGTATCCATCAGGGCTAATTATTGAACCTTCTTAGTTACCATAAAGGGGCGCTTGAGAGTCAATTAAGTTCTAGTCTCTTCTACGGAGTTCAGGCGGGTAACATGGCATGCTCACCCTTACGGCCGCTGGGGCAAACTATATAATGCAGGTCTTCGCAGGAGAACATCTTACACCGATGGTATAAAGTGTGGAATCTTACTGGAAATTCCACAGCGACATTTTCAATCAGTCCAGAGCCCTACTCATGGGATAGAGGGACAGTTAACTCCATCGTGCTAAGACCCTTCTGTCTGATGGGTCGAAGATGGTGCTCACTACAAGGTTAGAATACTAAAGGCTACCATGCACTACGCCCAAATCAAAGTGAGTCCTAACCGTAATCCTGGCTCCGCCAAAGCCCCGGGAGACAGCAACAGCTAAGTACCGCCCGCCCCACCCCACCCGCCGTTTACCCGGGTCCCGTCCAAGACTTTCACCGTTCCGCAAGGAGACCTCTCGTCGTCAGGGGAAAAATGTATTTCTGGTCAATTGCCTAACCGTATAGTTGTAGGCTTGTAAACATCCTCTCTCTGGAGGGTATAAATTAAACCCCTTCACTTTAAACATTACCAATGTGACAATATAGGATCTATGTAGAGACGGACAACCGCTCCCTTCTTCACGCCCGCTAACACTAAATTTAGCGAAGCAGGAGGCAAGGATACTTCCAAGGTACCAATCTTTTTTCAGATTGACTAATCTTCTAAAGACGTATGGTCTATATAGCAGGGACGACTATGGGATGGGATACACCCTGTTTGCCTACAACCACCCCGGATCCTTGGAGAACCACGATCACTACGCCTTGCAGAAGGACAGAAATCTTAAGGTTGGAACTATAGTTTGGAGAGGGCTCTACCAATAAATCAATCAACAATCGAGTGTTTGCGGAGTTTGACAACGTCCATTCAAATAGACCAGAGCAGAACCGTCTGTACATTACCATTCTTCCTGATATTCTGCGGATGATATCAGGACCGGTGCACAATAGGAATACCTTTACAACTGGGAGGGGCGCTCTACGAGGCGGCCTGTGGTGAATTATTCCTAGGCTTTTCGCATCGAGACTGCGAGGAAGATCGGCACTACCCCGCTTGTCCTTATAGCTCATGTGATACTAGCCTGAACGGGAAGTCAACTGGGTGGCGTTTACTTTGACTGCAATATAGTAACGGACGTTTTTTGATTCCCTAACGGACAATCGCAGAATATTCACCCTTCTAATTTCGCGTCATTTTAGAAAAAACACTGCGGACAGTTTGGATTTCAATATAAACGACTACAAACGGTTTGACCGCAGTCTGTGGACAGTACGTGTTTATATTAACCACATATTGTCATAAGTGGTAAGGTGGGCGTTTGAAACTACATGGTATCCCTTATTCGTGGAAGATTTATAAAAACATGTATCCTAAAACGCATTTGTAAGTCAAAGGTTTTCTCTAAATACACCCGTCTTTGACGAGACGATTTGCTGTAAAACAGATGTAGGCTTTAAAGGTGTAAGTCTTTATAATTCTGACCTAAAATCAAAAAAAAACCAAGACCTTCGGAATCACGCTGTCTCGTGTTATTTCCTAGCATGTCTTGCCATACAATTGGTGAATTGGGTGCGGTCCATTTAGTACTCAATGTATTGTACTATGCATTGGACTCCTGTACGATATTGCGAAAACACCATTATAAATGACGCGGAAGGACGTGGGAGGGGGGGGATTTAACGAGAGAGAGAGACACAAAAAACAGGCGCATGTAAACAATCATATCTGTTAAATCTATTTCACACATGTTTTAATAAATAAGTTTATCACGTTGATCAGATATTGTACTTCTTGATACTTTGGTCTTATTAATAGTCTCATCTTAAACTATATATTGAACTAGTAAATCTACATCAATGTTACAACACCCCGCATACACCAGCTCGCATACTATACTACACACACGTATACGTAGACACACAACACACACCCACGTTCACAGTCACTTACACGAACACCCCCAGTCTACCTGACACCTACACGTGTAGCTTATGTAATTCAGTTGTTAAAAATCTTTGTTTCTTTGTTCTTTAGACAAAATGTTTTATTAAAATATGAAGAAAAGAGATATAGAAGTTCTAATCGCACAGAATTTGAAACAAAGAAATTGAACGATTCCCCTATTTTATATGATGCAATTATAGGAGACCATGTTTTGGGTATTTTAGTAGTAAAAAACTGTTTTTAAAAAGAAATAACATTGAACCCATTTCCCAATCTCAAAGAGGTTTTTAGAACTTTTTTTTGTACTCCTTCAAATTTCATTCAGAAGCACTTTTTTTTTTTTCCACGTGTTCCAGAAAGCGAAGTACCACTTTTTGAAATTGTTTAAGACTTGTTTCACTTTTTTTTTCTTTCTTGTGTTATTGCAATTCCGCGTTGCCCCTCGTTGTAGCCGTAAAAAAAGAACACTTTTTGTATATTTTAAAAAATACACTATAACACAATTTCCTGCCACTTTTGGAACTTAATTTGAGAACCTATTTTTTTTTGCATCGGTCAAACATATGCCCCAGACAGCCGCGTAACGAATACTGTTCAAAACACTTTAACTTTTGTACTTTCAACTTTTATCATCTAACACTCCAAGTAAAATTAGCGTTAAACTTACGAAGTAAACAACCAAAAAACTACCTCTAAATATATTAATATTATCGATTACATACACCGATGGGGAGACACCTTTACGGTTCTTAAGCCTACCTCTTCTGGACCCGTTCAATATTTCCCAAACATGGTCTACTTTGCTTAGTTTTACGTTTTTTGGTTTCGTGCCAGTCGCAGTATGAACGGGCTTACTTTTTCCCGTAAAGGTCTCTTCCTTGCTTCTCTTATTAAAGATCTGCGTTTGGCATTGGTCCAATCTAGACTTTCGGGGACGGTGATGTCGGCTATTTCTTGATAAATTGACTATGGCCTTAGGGTCAAATGACGAAACTTGCGGACGCAGTACATCTAAAACCAGGTCGTTTTAAATTCTTCCTGGAATTAGAGCATTATCTAATATAATTTCACCCCTTTTCATTCCCCGATTTTTGTCGGTATTTAGTGACAAATTTTCCAACAATAGTCTAGCTTAGAACGCATGTTTTTGGAACTGCTTTACTTAATAGCATTTTATATCCTTTCATAAATTCCTTCCTTTCATGTCGTGCTCCCCCAGCCCGGGAAGCTCATCAGCCTCAGGAACCCCCTGCTTTGATGACGGGTTTCTCTTTCATGTTCACAGTGTCGGGTCGGTTGCTCTGCTTGTGGAACGTCCAAATATTTCTGTACAGTCTGTTGGTAATCGTGGCTTTCCCTCATACCTTTAAATCGTCCCGGTCCGAATATCCATTTCAATGTCCCATCCATAGAAAACAAGGTTCTTTGTACTTGTAGGTACATCGCTAAGGTTCGATGCGCGTCCACTGCAAGTCGCTTCCAGCACTTCGGTAGGTATTATAGCCATCTTTTTAGCGTGCTCCATAGTTATGTCTTATTACTCTGAACAATAAACGTGGCTATGGTAGGTAGTATCGTTCGTCGAGCAAGGCACGAAACCGCCTTTTCTGTAAGCAAAAGTCCTACGTTTAGCAGCTATAAGGGTGTTGTCCTTCGTAGCCAACGCCGTTGTGCGTTAACTTGTGTCTCTCTCTGCAAGCTTTTTTTTCCTTTGGTTCGGCGTAGGGTACGTTTCTCTTTATAACATTGAGCGCATCGCATAAAGCTTTCACAAGCTTATTATCGGCCGTCTGCAAAAGATCCTACGCTTGTCTATGATAACCTTCTGCCAGCACGTGTAGAAATGGCAACAATGCTTTCACAGTTGCGACATGTTAATGACTGAGTAGCAGGATCGCAGAACATAGTCTTATATTCTTTTTAGAAACTGGGACATAAGAGTACTGCGTCTCACCAGGGAATATGCCAGTTCTAAGACGCGCATTTTTCAGCCGTGGTCCGGTTTTCAAAGGTCGAGATAACTATGGAACGGCTCAAAGGTGGTGTTGTTGTAAGCTTCGATGAGAAATTCTTGGATTATTTTGGATACATCTGTCTGGCTAGATGCCATAATTTGGGTGATCGTCCCTGGGGTTCCCCCCCCCCCTTTAACGCACGATACCCGGCATTCAACTTATAGTTCGGCTTGAGGACCCCTGTGACATTTCTGAAGAAGGTACATACCTGTCATGTTTTTTGTGGATGACTCCCTTAGTAACAAATCGGCTAATCGGGCGATCGTTTTCCACGCGTATACAAGTTAGTCGTCTATACTAAAAGTTTAGGGCGTGATTTGTCCTTAAAAGAAGTTCGTCCATCTGCTCCGGTAACCCTTCAATGAAGGTACGGGTAGACCAAAGCTTGGAAGTTCAGTAATAGGCAGGCTGGTATTAGAATGCACATATTATCGTTTGAAGGCGCCGGGTTAAATCAATCTGGGCATTCAACAACATTCCTTTTTACCCATTCGGTTTTACCGGCTCCAGAAGGGAGCGGCATCGCACGCTACTAGGATGCTTAATTCTCAAGTCCATGACCATGAATGATTCGAACTGTTCAACTTCGGACATTTTAGAAGACATGGCATCGGTTAGGTCTGTAGCCTCATTCATAACGGTTCTAACTTTCTTTGATATCTCATTTCCTAACTAACCTCTACCATTGATATTCAATCGAGAATGTTAACCCTTAATACTGCCGTTACTAGCGCCCTGAGCATTTTTGAATTCATTTATGCCTACTACGACATCGTTGCCGTACAAACACGTACTAACGTAAACCTCATTACCCCAATGAATCACTTCTGAGTCGTAACAGCCTGAGGTTTCTGGGATAAAGCAAATGAACTTCACACTGTCCACTAGCTCTGTCGGATCCCGACCCCGTTGCCCGTCTGGCTTCCGCAAGACAAGACCAAAAAATGATAGGGTCGAATGATAAGAGTCATTAGGGTTTTAAGGTTTTACCTCCTCATTGAGCCACAATTCGAACTCCGAAAGCCATGATTACGGCCATAATTGGAACGAGGCACAGAACACAGGCAATGAAAGAACGTGAAAATTGGAATTCTCTGACGGAAGAAGAGGTCCTGAATATAATTGGCCTTTCGGTTTTATCACTATAAACTACTTTTAGATTGTCAACTCTGTCCTAACCCCGTCAGGCCTAACGTCTACTGTTAAACTCGCCTACCTCGTGGACCTCGTTAAATGACTCCCCTCCCTTACCAGTTTCATTAATGACGGACGTCAGCTATGACCCTCCCCGTAGCCGTAGGGAATCGTATGAATATCCTCTATCATATTCTTTTATCGGTATACCCTGCGAGATTTTTTCGTGGTACTTTATTCAACGATTTCAATTTTCGGTAGATCGCGTGTTTATTTTGAGCTCGTCCGTTATTTTTATAATGGCCTCGTTGTCTAGGTTTTTTACCACGGCGCAGACACTGTCAAATAATCATGCTGCGAATTTTTCCAATTGAGTAAAGCCTCTCACCTTACATGTTGTATGCCCTCTGGAAGTTCTAAATGTGTAATTTTTCGCACCGGCTCTGGCGAATCAACTATTGATCGCCGTTTAACTCGTCCGTTTAACTCGCCTAGGAATGAACTCTTTTAGGCCTATGTTCATTCGGATCTTGAAGATTAGATAGCCAAATCAGAGAATCTGTCTGTATCGAAATACGCGAGCTTTTTCCCAAGCTCCTATTTCAGAGTAAGACGCAGACGAGCGTGCGCAGTAGTGAAAGCTGCTACGACGTATTAACACCTATCTTTGGAACACGAATGATTCGTTTTACTATGGTACCCTCAAAACCATCTCATCATAACAAAACGTATATCGTGTATTCATTTCTCCTTCTCTTCGTCCTGTAAAGATTCAAAGAACTTGATGGCTTCTAACGTAGTCGCGTTGCGGAAGATTCGGTCTTTCCGCCATCTACCCAGAGATTATCAACCGCGGACTTGCGACTTGACGCAAACCCCGGGTTCCGAGCTATGTTATCAGGTTCGAGTCTAACACCCCCATCTTTTTTTAAAACTGCAAACGCATACACCTTGAGCTTCGGCTGTATCGCAACCTTCGGGATAACCCGAGCTTTCTTGTTTGAGCCTTAAAAGGTTTGACACGTATTCTTTTAAAGTCCCACCCTAGATTCTTCAACGTGCCACTTACCTAGCGTTTTTTAATTCGTACCTACTTCGATCGCTTTTTCCAACTCTCCGACAACCCCGCTCCTTTAAGAACCCTTGCTTTTCCTTCCCTATTCACAAATTTGCTCTGTTTCTTCTCCCCGCACGATTCTACATAGGAAATATATTTGTCCGTGAAGCGACCTGGAAACAGGGTGCCATAATTCCTAGGAGGGAGAATCTTTCCATTTCACTAGGCCGAAATATTGCGAAATGTCATGTCTTTGAAATCGCCATCACGTGGGTACAGGATACAAACGTCGGCATACTTTTTTTCTTCAACCGCTCCTGCTTTAAGATATAAGCCGAGTGCCAATTGTTCTAACCCACCCGAAAAAGGCAATCACGTGGTCTAAGGGGTTCTAAATTTGTCCTCTCTATCATTCTCCTCTATTTCCTGGTCCGCTTTCACTACGTTCCCACTCACTTCCCACATTTCTCGTACTTGTAACCCCCTTGGACCATTCCGCTGTTTAAAAAAAAATCATCATCTACTCATCTACACTTAACTTCTTACCCCACGCATCTTGATTTATAGAATTTGAAAGACTTTTACCTGAATTAAAAGTAGAACGGATACCATCATTTTTGTAACAGTGATCTAGAATTTCATCGGTTAAAACTATACGATGACGTCTGCGAGGTAATAAGGGCTGGATGAACTCATCGGCGCTCCATACTCGCCGCTAGACTCAGGTAACGGAGGGTGTAACAGAGGAGCGGGTCACGACGGGGGTGGGAGTACTTGTTGTGTTGGACGTTCGATATTTAGGTAAGGGCCTATATGGTCCCCCCTAATGTTTTCACGGGTATTTTTTGTTTCATTCTATTTCTTCTCTTTTCTAATTATAGTTTTAATTCTTTTTTCCTAACTTTTATATCGGCGACTCGCCGCTTACGCTCGCTACCACGCCTTACGACTGACGGGAATGCTTAACGACTCCGCATCGCTCGCGCTCGCTCCGGTCGCGCTTCCGCGCTCCCGACCTGCAAGGCTTCGCCTTACGCCTACGCTATTTTCGCTTCGCTCGCTAAACCGCTCGCCCGGTCCGCGCTGCGCGCTCCAGTCGCGCTACGCGCTTCCGTTCCAATCATTCTAAAATCCTCACGGATTTTTTCACAACAGACCCTCGCCTTTACACGCCTGAGATATTTTTCTAAGAGCGTTATAATCTACCAGTTTTACATTTTCCCCTTTTTTTTCGCAACATACCCTCGGTATACCTTAACACAATATTTTCTAACTCGACAAATGTTCTACCAAGTGTTACATTTTTCCGTCAGCTTAATACCACATCCGCATTTGGTCCACCTAATACGGCGACCCTCGGACCGAAGAATCCCCGCGGCACTTTTCATACCACGTTTCAGTTCGTCGACCTTTCTCGATCACCCGACGCCCGACCCTTTCCTCAATCGCCCTCAATTTGGGTGGTGCGGTTGAGAAACGAAAAATCCTTTCTATAAGCCCCTACCCTTCATTTAAAAACACACGTCTTCTATGAGCCAGCCGCATTTAAACTACTTGGCTTATAGAATTGAAAAGACTTTTAACATGACTACAAAGTTACGTAATACCATACTTTTTGTACCAGTGACTAGTTTTCCATTGGTTAAACTATACATGACGTATTCGCGGTAATAGTCTATGACGGACGTCATCGGCTCGTCCAGACCGCCCGCTATGTATTCGTACGAGGGTTTTACCAGAGGGCGAGGTCCGGCGGGTGGAGGACTTGTTGGGACAGGTTGCGATATTTTTTTAGGGCCTCTAATGGTCACCTAATGTTCACGGGATTTTTGTTTCCTCTTCTTATTTCTTCTCCTTTCTAATTTTAGTTTTAAATCTTTTTTCCCTACTTTTATATCGCTACTCGCTCGCTTCCGCTCGCTACCACGCCTGACGCCGCTGCGATGCTTAAGACTTCCGCTCGCTCGCGTGCTCAGCGCTCCGGTCGCGCTCCGCGCTCCGACTGCAAGGCTTCGCTACGCCTAACGGCTGATGGTTTTCACTTCGCCGCTACCGCTCGCTCCGGCGCGCTGGCGCGCTCCAGATCGCGCTACGCGCAATCCGTTCCAATCACCTCTAAAATCCTCACGGATTTTTTCCCAACAGAACAAAGGACCCTCGCCTGTTACACCGGAGATATTTCTAAGAGCGTTTAAATAATCTTTACCAATTATTTACAGTTTTTCCCGTTTGTTTCTCAACATCCCCTCGGTAATGCCCTTCACAATATTTTCTAACGCGACAACTGTTCTAACCAAGTTTACATTTTTCCTTTCCTTCCTCAAAATCTTATACGCACATCGCATTTGTCACAACCACCTATACGCGACCCCTTCGACAAGACTCCCCGCGGGCACTTTTCCATACCACTTTCAAGTTCGTCGACCTTTCTCGATCACCCGACAGCCCACCCTTTTTCTTTTCTCAATCGCCCTCAAATTTGGGGGGCGGTTGAGAAAGAAACGCCTTTCTAATAGAGCCCCCTACCATTCCTTACACGTCTTTCTATAGAGCCCATTTAACTACTTGCTTTTAGGAATTTTGAAAGACTTTTAACATGAAGTAAAAGTATAACGATACCATCATTTTTGTAACAGTGATCTTGAATTTCATTGGTTAAACTATACGATTACGTATTCCTAGGGAAGCATAAGGGCTATGAATGACGTCCATCGGCGCTTCATACTCGCCCGCTATGAAAAAAAATTTCAGGACGGAGTGTGTAATCGAGCGGAAGCGAGGTCACGGCCGGGTGGGAGGACTTGTTGGGAACAGGTTGCGATATTTCGGGCCTATATGGTCCCTAATGTTTCACACGGGGATTTTTGTTTCATTTCAAATTTCTCCTTTTCTAGATTTAGTTTAATTCTTTTTTTCCCTACTTTTATATCGTCGACTCGCTCGCTTCCGCTCGCTACCACACGCTTACGACTGACGGCGAATGCTTAACGACCCGCTCCGCGCGCGCTCGCTGCTCCGTCGCGCCTCCGCGCTCCGACTGCGGCTCGCCTTACCACGCCTAACGCCAGATGTTCACTTTCTTCGCCTCGCTAACCGCTCGCTCCGGCCGCGCTGCGCGCTCCAGTCCGCTAACGCGCTCCGTTCCAATCCTCTCTAAAATCCTCACGGATTTTTTCCCAACAGACCATCGCCTTTACACGCCGGAGATATTTCTAAGACGCGTTAATAAATTTACCAAGTTTTACTTATTCCCTGTTTTTTTTCTCACATACCCTCGGTATGGCCTTAACACTATAGTTTCTAACGCGACAAATGTTCTAACCAAGTTTTACTTTTTCCCTCCAAATCTTATACGGCACATCGCGATTGTCACACCCTATACGCGCCTCGACAAGAATCCCGCGGCAACTTTTCCATACCACGTTTCAGTTCGTCGACCTTTCTGTCACCGACACACCGACCTTTCTCAATCGCCTCAGATTTGGGGGTCGGTTTAGAAAGAAAATCCTTTTCTATAGAGCCCCCTACCATTCTTTACACACGTCTTTCTATAGACCCATTTAACTACTTGCTTTATAGAATTTGAAAAGACTTTTAACATGAAGTAAAACGTGACCGGATACATAATTTTTGTAACAGTGATCTAGAATTTCAGTGGTTAAAACTATCGTGACCGTATCGAGGTAATAAGGGCTAGGAATGACGTCATCGGCGCGTCCAGACTCCCCGCTAATGATTCAGGTACGGAGGGTGTACGAGAGGCAGCGGTCAACGGCGGTGGGAGGACTGTTGTTACGTTTTGCGATATTTGGAGGGCCTATTGGTCACCTAATGTTTTCCGGGGATTTTTTGTTTCATCATTTCTTATTTTCTTCTTCCTTTTCTAAGTTTAGTTTTAATTTCTTTTTCCTACTTTTTATATCGCGACTCACTCGCTAATCCCGCTCGCTAACCACGCCTGACGCCCGGACGGCGAATGCTTAACGACTCCGCTCGCTCGCGCTCGCTCACGGTCGCCGCTCCCGCTACCGACTGCAAGCTCGCCTTACGCCTAACGCAATGTTTCCGCTTCGGCCTCGCTAACCTGCTCGCTCCTCCGGCCGCGCTGCGCCTCCAGTCGCGCTAAACCGCTGCTCCGTTCCAATCAGCTCTAAATCCTCACTGGATTTTTGCCCAACAACCCTCGCTTAACACCTGGAGATATTTTCTAAGAGCGTTAATCGATCGTTCCCAAGTGTTACATTTCCCTGTTTTTTTCTCACATACCCTCGGTCAATGCCTAACACAAAAGTTTCTAACGCGACCAATGTTCTAAACAAGTTTACATTTCCCTCAATCTTATACGCACATCGCGATTGTCCACCTATACGCGCGACCCACCTCGGACGAGAAATCCCCGCTGCACTTTTCCACACAATACCACGTTTCAGTTCGTCGACCTTTCTCGATCACCTGACACAACCCGACCTTTCTCAATCGCCCTCAGATTTGGGGGGCGGTTGAGAAAGAAAATCCTTTCTATAGAGCCCCTACCATTCATTTCACAACACGTCTTTCTATAGAGCCCATTAACTACTTGCTTTATGAATGTTGAAAAGACTTTAACAGACGTAAAAAGTCAAACGGCTAACCATACTTTGTGTAACAGTGATCTAAATTTTCATTGGTTTCAACTATACGATGACTATTCTAAGTTAATACGGGCTAGGATGACGTCACCTTCGGCGCGTCCAGACCATCGCCCGACTATGATTTCAGGTACGTAGGGTGTAACGATAGGAGCGAGGTCAACCGGCGGGTTGGGAGACTTGGTTGGACAGTTGCCGATTTTATGGCCCTTATGTCACCTAATGTTTCCGGGGATTTTTTTGTTTCATTTTCTTATTTTCTCCTTTTCTAATTTTTAGTTTTGAATTCTTTTTCGCCGACTTGTTATCGCGACTGTCGCTCGCTTCCGCCTCGCTACCGACGCCTGACGCCTGACGGGCGAAATCTTAAACAGACTCCGCTCGCTCGCGCTCGCTCCGGTCGCGCGTCTCCGCGCTCCGACTGCAAGGCTTCGCCTTATACGCTAACGCAGAATGGTTGCGCTTCGCTCGCTAACACGCTCGCTCCCGGCCGTCGCTGCGCGCTCCACTCGCGCTACGCGCTGCTCCGTTCCAATCAATCTCTAAAATCCTCACGGATTTTTTCCCAACAGACCCTCGCCTTTACACGCGAGATCTTTGTCTATAAGAGCGTTAATAATCTTACCAAGTTTACATTTTTCCTGTTTTTTTCCACCATACCGTCGGTATGCTTAACAATTTTTCTAACGCGACAAATGTTTCTAACCAGTTTACATTTTCCTCAAATCTTATACGCACTCGCGATTCTGTCACACCTATACTCGACCCTCGCGACGAAACTCCCCGCGGCACTTTCCTACCACGTTTCAGTTCGTCGACGTCGCTCAGATCACCCGACCCGACCTACGCATCGCCCTCAGAGTGGGGGGCGGTTGAGAAGAAATCCTGTTCTATAGAGCCCCTACCATTCATTTAACACGTCTTTCTATAGAGCCCCTTAACTACTACTTATGTTAATACTCGTGCTTTGCAATGTTCAGTTTTTTTTTACTGCAGCGGGTGTGTCGACAAAAAAGTGAGTGCAAGTCAAATCTGACTGTCGGTCACGCGGACAGCACGACAACTAACGTTTATATTGCTTTTCGCAGCTTTTCGCAGCATGGTCGCAGCACCCTTGCGCCGGCGACATGGCAGTTATTTACAGTACGTCACTGTTAACTACGCTTGCGGCTGTTGCACATTACTTGTCTGCGACAACGGACCACGACAAGCTAGTATGAACCCAGCATAATCTTCATTAATTATCTTTGGTATCAGTGTGTCTGCTCAATCCATCTAATTTTATACTCAAAATTTTAATCACATGTTTTTTGGGTGATGTTTCCCATCCGGGTGGGGGGGTACTTGTATTCAAAGGTGGATAGGATGCGTGAACCATGACATTTCGAATGCAAAGCAACCCTTTATCAGTGTTTCCACCGCAAAAACATAGCCTAAACAAGTAGTTTTGTCTGCTTTGCATCCTAAAAAAGTAAGCAACGCACTGGTGTTGTTTAAAGGCCTAACATAGACATATACCCTTTATTCTCTGCTTCTCTTTAATACTTCCGATTTCACAATTTTTGAGAGATTTTGTCTCTGCTTAAGCCTTAATGCTAGTTTTATTATACCCTAAACACGTAATTTACAATTCAGTTAGAAAAAACAATACCTTTTTTCCATATTTGCTGTTTTTGACACCGTACCCTAATAAAAAACCTCGCAGGTAAGGCCCTTTTTGTTCACAGCACATATCCACCTTTTGAATACAAGTCCCTCCCCCCCTCGGGGTTTCCTTTGAGGGAGGGATCTTATTATGAAATCGAGCTTTCACTAGTCTCCAACCTTTATATTAATCAGTGGTATGTTAAGTCTGTTGTTTCCCTCCTAGTTGCTTATGATACTTCATCATCTTCGCTTACCTCATATACATTCCATATAGGCACTTTTTCATTTCATTTTAACATTCCAATCATACCAATTAAGTGGAATGCTGGAGAAACAGCAACAGATTTAAATGGTGAAAACAATCAATCATGCAAAGAAGGAATTCACACAACTCCTACATCTCAGATTTGACCTTTGCATTATACCTTTTAATCTCATAATTTGCATTATTTCATATCTATATATATATATATATATATATATTCATATCTATATATATATACTTATACATATCTTCTAAATATCGAGCTAATCTATCTCTCTAGTATAGTCTTCTCTCTTCCCTCTACCTCTCATTCTCTCCCTCCCCCAATCCCTACGCCTACCATTCCCTTTCCGTACCGCATTCTCTCGTCTCCTCCCCACCCACGGAAAAGATATCAAAAGGGTTCTGGATCATCAGGGTACAACAGCCCCTCGCCAGTCCTCCCTCTGACGTAGACACTAACAGACTTTTTATCAATTAGCAGCCAGCACGATCTCCCACCGGACTCATTCTATGCACAATGGACTTTTTTTCTTTCTTCGTCTGTCTTTCGTTCTTCACTTATCTAACATACTCATGCAGATGGTAAGCACAGCCTGTTCTGAAGCCTGAAGCCCTACTAAGAGACCCCACAAGTCGCCACCTACTACCAAGAACTTTATTAAATTTACTTGAACTTTACACTCAAATCAACCATTTTACTTTTTAATGGTGAACATTATCGACGGTTTGGCACATTACTGGTGCGGGGAAGTCGCACCCCCATACGCAACCAATTTTCATGGAATGGCTCGAACAAAAACTGTTTTATCAACCCGCCCCCCTTAACCCCTGGTCTGGCTACGCTTCATCGATGACCGTTTCTTACTATGGACCCATTCAGAAGCTGATTAACCATTCATAAACTGCAACATTCCATCCCTCAATTACTTTCCCAGTGAACACTCAAATGTAAAATACCATTTCTTGATGTCGTAGTTTTAAACTTCAACTTTCATGTAAAATCATAGAAACCGATCTCTACACAAAGCCTACTGATAAACATCTTTACTTAAATCATCCAGCTTGTCCTCCTAGACACTACCCGCAAAACATCCCATCATAGCCTATCCGTTCGTCTTCGTCGTATTTGTTCTAGTGAATCAGACTATGAAAAAAGATCAATGAGAGCTCAAAAACAACAACTCCAAACAGGGGTTATACCATTCTATCATTGAACCCCAATTTTCCGAATGCTAGTAAGTCAAAGAGGGGACACTTTGGATATAATAAAGTCAACTGTAATAGACGTGTCCCCTTGGTGGTCACTACCCCCCAACTTTCCAAATTCCAAGAAACCTAACTACACATTTGCCCCATTATTACTTCCCATCCACGCCTTCAGAAGGCTCTCTCCCTGAGCCACCGTTAATATCATATAGGCGCCCAAAACAGTCTCAAGGATATTTTGATTAGAGCTCAAATTCTCAATCCAAATTCATATGATGATCTACTCCCAAACAGTGGTTGCCAACCCTGCCTAACCAAGATGTAAAAATTGCAGCAAGCACATGTGTAACCCTACTACATTTAAAAGCCATACAACCACACAAACTTAGTAAAAGACAAGCACATCTTGCACATCTCAACGTTTATCTACCTTGATGATGTGTCAAGTGTGTAACGATATGTTAGGAGAGACTTGCATGAAACGTTCGGGACGCATGCGACATTCACCGCTCACCATTCGACATCATCAAAAACCTAAAGATAAACCGTTTTGCCGTTTACTTTCCCACCGCATACCCGTCACGGTTTGGATGACTTGCAAGTCACTCATGAATGCGCAGGCAACATCAAATTTCTACGCCTCAATCGCGAAAAGATTGGATTACCGACACTTGACAACATATCAACCCAAGGCATGAATCCGTGACTAAATGTTTTTTATTTCTTTTCTAGTCACCGCCCTCTAGTTTTTCTCGCCTTTTCACGTCGGGGTGTCGTTGCTTGTTAACACGTTTTTTTGGTTTTAACACCACAGATGGGTTTCTCCCCCCCTCCTGTATTGGGTCTTTCTTCTTGTCCATGGCGCCCTTTTAAACTCAACTGAAGCAGAAACGTTATAGTTTCGAAAGCTCTGACACTTTTATGCTTTTTTCTTTTCCCCATTAGTTAATTATATATAATATATCAGATATATATATATATATTAGAGATATATCTATATATATAAGCACGTGAATCTCTGGGATCCGTTGTTTTAAAACGAACATCAATCGATCCATTTTTTTTAAAAAGTTATGATCAACAAATACCAATTCATAATCATAAGCAATATCATAATCAAGCTTTATTTCCATGGCAAAATATATCCAGAGTTTAAAAGGAACAAACATACAAACTGGTGGAGATGACACAGGCCGATGGCCATACACGGACATCCCCTAAAAATAAAGAACAAACAAAGAAACATTACATACACAGATCTTAAATATACAATACCCATAACATCACTCATGACACACACACAACAATACTCCCCAAAATTTAAATTTACTATATTCAAACTTAAGTCCTTTGTTGCTTACGAGTTACTACAGCATTTAACGAATTTATAATATCATCCAAGACTTCCAGAGAATAGGTCCAGCAGAACGAACATTTTTGATGCCAAAATGTTAGGTTTTATTCTTATCAAGTTTATAATTGTTAGCAAAATCCGTGTGTGATGGTCTGAATGTTTGCTCTTTTGAAAAATATGTGTCAAATACATTTGGTAACATATTGGTGTAGTGTTTGTAATAAGGTACCAATTCTAGATTATACATATCATATATATTTAACATTTGTAGGCAAACAAAGTCAAATGGCAATCGAATGACTATTGATATTGTTCTTGGCCACGTTTTTTGAAGTTGAAAATTTTATCCATGTAACGTTTTACATGCATTTCCCCAGCAATTCCACCATAATTAGAATTAAGGGAGAATTAAGTGCACTAAGAGGGAGCGGTAGAATCGGCTCGGGTAGGATTTTTTTCAAATTTGTTGAGCATACCACTATTTCCGTGAAATTACCCTTCGTACAGCATCAATAGGATTTTCATTAAGGTTCCTCATCTATCAACACACCGCAAAACTTTGTTTTTGTCAACTCTGACAAGTTTTATTCATCTAAAATAACATTAAATTTATCAGTAATACAATTTGTTCTTTTAGGTGTTCCCATAATCATATAATTTGTTTTGGCTTGCATTTTACAAGACAGACAGTTGTTGGCTTTGAACCAGTTTGTGATTTCATCTAACTCTTATTAATTAATGTCTACTTTGTTTTTTTTTGAGTTAGATCGTTTATTTGAATATAGAATGGTTTGGTCATCAGCAAATGTTATGAATTCCGAATATTGAGGATGTATGGCAATGTCGTTACATATAAAATAATAGTAACGGCCTAATCATTAGAGCTTGTGTAACGCCACAGTGTTATCTTTTAGTCTGATTTACACGAATATAATACACATATGTTTTCTATTGCTAAGGTATCTTTTGAACCAGTCCATCAACGATCCCTCTCAAGCCGTAGTACTCAAGTTTAATTAAACCCATGATTGATATATAACGCCTTTTGACAAGTCCCGAAAAATGCCAACCATAGTTCCACATCATCACCTTTTCAACAGCATTAACACCTTGTCCCACTAGTTCAACAATCGCCATGTATGTAGAACTTAGTCTGAAACCAATTGGCTTTTCATTTAATATATATATTATTTTATGTGATCCTAATACACTTGTTAAAAACAAGTCTTTTCCATTTTTTGAGAACATGGCAATACTTATATTGGTCGATATTTGAGTACAACTTCAGATCATCTTTTTTATAAATTGGTAAACAAATCATTTAATATCGTTAGTCGTAATAGAATTAGTTTTGTCCTCAAAGACCCCTGGTAATAAGCGAATGTCTTTTATCTTCCACAAATTTTCAATCTTTTCACCCCTGTTTTTCAAATACCGTTTCACACCAATAAGTCTTCTCACTTTCTTTTGTATTACATAATGATAAAGATTATCCTTTAAGCTTCATCTGACCTAGGAGTCCTGTTTGTTGCTAGAATGATTCTGTTGTAATATTTTTATTAAACCAACTGTATTTCGGGTAATTTTAAAAGGATACAAACTATTTTTCCCAAGTTGAACTGTTGTACCAGACGTTTAACTTTTATTCCCATTCCTTCTCCTTCGCGTAATGTGTTTGTCCAAGCCATGTAAATTTAAACACGCCTGTAAACAAACTTTTACACCGGGTTTATTAGCCAAATATATATACTGACACTAGAGTTCCTGGTTAAAACTATGGTCCCGAGGTGCCTATATTGTGCTATTTGCTGAGGGGCGCATTTTATAGCACTAATGTATCACCGAGGGACCATAGTTTTAACCAGGACTCAAAGTGAGTCCAGTTTATATTGTTTTATATACTAATTAAAACATGTTTCAGTTAACAATGGAAAAAAAAATTGTTTCATACTTTCACGTCAACATTCATCTCTGTGAATGAAGGTGGTGGTTGTCCACATGCAATTCACTACGCGCAAATGCAGGCGCGCTACACGGGGTCACAGTAAGTTACGCGAGTACAGCTCGGTAAGTACCTCTGAGCCGTAAACAGTACAATAAGTACAAATGAGCTATTTACGGGTGGGCGTGGCTTAGGGGTATACTATTTACTGATGGCGCCGATTTCTCGCCGCGCAGTTGAACTATTTCAATCATTAAATTTATAATGAGATGAGTGATATATACTGCATTAATAAATTTGAGCTTGTTAACTGGTTAAACGTCTATCACGTGATTGAAATAGTTTCACTCTTTTGATGAAGACGTGTGCAAGGTTACTATTTACAGTACCTCCAAGCCGTATAGGCGATCTTGCATTGAGTATTGAAAGAGGAAAATTATGGAAATTTATTAAGGGGAAAATGGGGTTGGAGGGGCTAAAAATGAACATTTGAAATTAAAAATAAGGGGAAAATTACCTTTCTTTTGATTTTTGTTTGACAACCATCGGATTTTTCGTTCAAATGTTATGGTCGAAAATGTCGCCTCGCGACTTGAAGTTCCTCGTGATATTTCTTTGTTTCCCCAAGCTGCGATATTTAATTTTTTACACTTTAAAATGTTATATCTCAAAATGTAATTAACCTTTTGCCCTCTAATTTCCACAATTATTAATGAAAATTCAAGTGCTTGTTTTGTAATTGATAATAATTTTAAAATAGCATTTCTAAAATATAACAAAATATTAAAAAAAAGTGTTTCTAGACAAAATTGCCGATAACTCGGAAGTAAATTTTAACGAAATGTCTTCGCTGCACGCAGGATTTCTAAAAAACGATCAATCATAGAATGATGGGGATAAAAAGTATATTAAAGCATATCAATAGGACCACACACTGAAATAGAATAATTCCACTAGCCCCATTAGAACTTGATTTAAGGGGCCTCAACACTACAAAAAATAATGATTTTTACAATCGAGTAAACTTAAATTATTGTTAAAAATATTAATTCTGCTTTAAATGGGCGAGTTGGGGCATAGCATAATGATATTTATATAATTATATACGTGATTGTAACGGATTTTGAGACCCGAAAATTGGAAAATGATTGGTAATATAGGCAATAAAAACACCGGAATTAATTTGATGGGTCAGAACATTAGTGAAAATTTTATCGATTAATGATGCAGAATTCGTAGTAATTCTAGTTGTTCTATCAAAAAGGGGAAATATATTGTGGTTTAAATATGTATCGAGGAAATAAATAATGGTGAGATTATTATGGTATTGTAACAATTAGGGATTCAAACATGTTACAGAGTGGTTCATCACAAATCAACACGGCTTTAGCAGCCCGACCGGGATAAACAAAACCGCCCGTTTTTTTTTTTTTCGTAATTAAAGCAATATTAGCACATGTTTTTGAAGAGCGCCCCCCAATTTTTCAAAAAAATTGAGATTTTTACACGGTTGCATGGTAACTGGCTAGTAAACTATACCTGTGAATGGTTAAGCTCGAAAATGTCTGTGTGTCACAAACGAAGGAATTTTGTAATTAGAATAATTATTATCGGGGATCCCGATAATAATTCAACGGCTGCTGGAAACGGCCTTCCAATGTGAAATAGCCGGGAAATAGCACCATGTACGTGTCTACGCTCATCCATTAGTTGTTTTATTGGTTCAGGCAAGTCAAGTTAGAGGTTATCTTCTCGCCCGATTCTAATTACAAAATCGCTTATTTTATGATAAATACGCATTTCTTAGCATTCTCGTTCGCAGGTATAGTTTCCTAGACAATTACCAACGTAACTGTGCCAAAATATCAACTTTTGATAATTGGGGGCGCTCTTCAAAAAATGTGCCATTATTGCTTTAAGGGACAAACATCATCTTGTTTGGTATCAGTGTGTAGCTACATAATTATGTCCTCTCTTCAAATGAAGTACAAACATATCAAGTTTTAACAATATGACGTCATAGTGACGTCATAACTGAGAGTTGTTATGACTGCAAAAATAGATGTCGTATCTGAAAAATCTCCAAAATCAAAGGGTTTTCGCCATTCAAATCGAAGTTATGAGCGAAAATGTGCCCCATTTTGGTCGACCAATATTAATTTTACACAGTACTCTATGGGGCTTACAAAATCACGTTTTTAGCTCTCATATCAAAATGGATTGAAATATCGCCACGAAACTTTACAGATGGGGTTTTGGAGTGAAGGCCAATCTATCAAGATGAAAACTTCATATCCTTAAATCGGGCCATTCCTCTTTAAGATGTAAATGTCGAAAAGCCTCTTCTGTCTCTCATTTACATTCCCTCAAGCAGTCGTCCAAGTAGTGGATCCTAAATATCTAGTATAACGAGAAGAAACACACTTATACAGTGAACAGCTGTGTAATGGCACTCCATAGTTAGTGCTTTTATTGTCTAATTAATTAATACTATTGTACAGTAAATTTACTCAACAACAAATCCGAATTGGCGGTCACACGTATTAAAATCAGACCTATGGCAGGGGTATACATTGCTGAAAGTTGGTCCTATTCGTGGTATATTTTCGCCGAAAATTGTTCCTGCGTCTTTTTTTCAACATTAGGGGCCAATTTCATGTTTCATATTACCCCTGGAAACGAGCAAAAACATGATAATTCCCTCTCCCACACCCCTTCCCCGGCGCTTGATAGGCCCTAAAGTATGAAATAATAATTACCTTTTTAAGTTAGTTCAAGTCCTGTAAGTCGTAGTTTTCCATATTGGCTTGATCGGACCAGGCTGCATGTTTGGCGCCATCCATTTCAGGAGCCAGGGCGTTGTCGTCACGAAGCTTATGCTGACCTCCACCAATTGTTGCTTGGCACTCAGGGCACTTTCCTTCAACCATTGCTCCTCCACACTCAGTAATGGCATAGATATGATTATTTGGACATTTGAACCAATGTCCTGCGGTCAAGTCCATTGCTTTCACAATCATTACGCGTTCCGGTTCGCTTATTCCAAGTCCACCGCATAACTTGGACGTCTTCTCAAGAAGTTCCTTTGCGTGAATACGTTTCTCAACGGTAATAGGCTCTCCTTTCAAGATGAGATCCTTCAATTCCTCTACATGTTCACATGCTTCAGTTTTGTCTTCCATCGAAGTATCCATGACTTTGATTTCCATATTGCAGATCTCCCAACCCCACTCAAGACGGTTAAGCTCGTTTTCGAATTCATTCAATTCTTGTTCGCTGCCCCGCATTGGCTTTTCAGAATTGAAGAGACGCATTTTGACTTGTTTGATATTCCTCAGCAGTATGTTCCTTAATGTCGTGGGTTTTAATTCTGTTGATTGTTTATAAAGTTTAAGTGTTTTATTATAGAAATTCAGCTCATTGCGCAAATTCACCAACTCTTGCAGGCTTGGGGCCTTGTCAATCTTTCTTCTAACATTCTCAGCAGTTCAGACAATTCACCATCTTCAAGATTCTCTTCTATATCAAGATTCGAAGCTAGCTTGGGGATTTCTTCAAGGATTTTCAAACTCTCTTGTTTGTCACCTCTCATTCGTTGTTTTACCTGGTCCACGTCTGCCAGCATTTTCTTGATAATGTTTCCATATCGCAAACTGCGTCGGATTGGCGTCATACATTTGGGACAACACTTCATTGGATACTGATGTTCTCCTCACTCTGAGAATCATCGGTCATTTTCATCCACTGATCTAAAGCGTTGACCTCTATTATATGACCACAATCTACCAGTCGTATAAACCGAGCGTCTTTATCTTCTTCACCTCCAAAGAATATCTCCGTAACTTCATCGTGATTGCACTTACGACACTGCTTAGGACATCGTTCTCCACAAAGTCCGATGCATGGATGGCGAGATCGTCTAGAAGAGTCTTTCTTCTTACAGTGCAGTCTTTGACGACACGGTTTATTGCATACGTCACGATCACAAGGTTCCCAACATCGCCTTGAACATTTCTTGTGTTTGCATTGCCACACACAGGGCTCTTGACATGGAGTACATGGTTCCCCACATGTCTTTTTACACTGACTGTGCTTACATCTGTTTTCACAAGGTCGTTTGCAAGGTGGACAGTTTCTTGTGCAAGGTTCTTCACACTGATGTCCGCATACTAGAATACGTCCACATCTCTGATTACAAGCCTGATGTAATCTCCCTCTTAAGCACCCACCGCATGTACCAGGACACGTATGACCGCATTTCAAATTTGTATTGCAAGGGAATGGGCAATCTTCCAGTGAGGTTGAGCACTTCATTGTAGTAGTATGACCACACGGTAGAGTTCTTTCAATTTCCTCCCGACAAGAATGTTGATCACATTGCACTCCACAAATGTCTTGACACTTATGACCGCATTCAAGCTTCTTTTCACACTTGGCCTTACATGTTTCAAAATTCAGGGTTGCTGTAGCAAGGGAGTTTACATTTGTGCAAACATCTAGGTAAAGTCTTCTCTACTTTAATGGAACACGTGTTTTCACATTGCTCATAACACCTTCGACGGCAGCGATGTTTTTGCTCACAAATCAGTTTCAAGCACGGGTCCATACAACGATATTCCAGATGTTTCGGATCAGCTGGATGACATGGTTTTTTGCAGACATGTCCGCAGTTTAGTCGGAATTCACAAGGTTGCCGGCAGCCACCTTCTGGGGCTTTCATAAAATCACTTGCCGTAGAAGCATCAACCACCACCTCTGGATGCTTAGAACAAGACAGCTTTAAACACGTACCGATAAGCTTTCTGGCTCTTAAACCATCGCAGATCTTCTTCCACATCCCGCTTTGTCGGCTAAGCTGGCTAAAGTTGCCGATGCAGAAAAGACCTTGCCGAGCTCGCGACAATGCCACACAGACACGATTGGACACCTTAAGGAAACCAATATTTCCCTCATCGTTACTGCGCACCAAAGATAGCAAAATAATGTCATTCTCTTCTCCTTGGAAATTGTCGACAACGCAAACCCGGACGCCTTCAAAAGTCTCCCTGTCCAGCGACTGTCTGATATTGAAGAGTTGGCCTGTGTAAGTGGCTAATATGGTAATTTTGGAGGCATCGTATCCTTGTTGTAAGAAATAACGACAAAGTGCTACTAGAAATTCAGCTTCATGCATGTTTGAGCGACTTCGAGTGTCATCTTCTTTGCTTTCTTGATGTGAGTGGTCGATGAAGAAAACATTACTCAAAACCCCTTGTACATTTGGCATACGATGTACACATTCATGATCTTCAAGGTTTGGGTAAAAGCTCGTCCTCATGATACGTGATATATCATTCCGCATGCGATGCTGTTGAACAAGACTGCAATACGGAAAATCGTTGTTGACCATTCTTTCAAATAGAGAGACATCGAGTTTGAAGTCTTTGGCTAGACGATATACTGTCGGGTTCGGGCGAAGCTGCTGATGGTCTCCAATCAGGATAAGTTGTTGGCAATTGCTGCTAAGTGTTGATGTAATATGCGCCTCGAGAATCTCGGCAGCTTCCTCCACAATGACAATTTTAGGTTGTAGACGCTGTAGAATTGACCTACTTCTTGCAGCTCTAGTTGTGGTCATTCCAATCACAGAAGCTCTACTTAGTAGTTGGTAATCTTCTTGATCCATAACCTCTGTTAAAGCCTTTGCAATGTAATCATACTCGTCAAGACGTTCAAGTATTCGTCTCATTTGCTGTCGACGAAAACGGGATACCCAGTAACGATACAAATTCCATTTTGAGTCTAACGACATATTCCAGACATTCGCTATTCTTTCTGATTCACGACTAGACATTCTTCGAGTATCATTCAGCAAACGCAAAATACAATCTGCCACTAGTTTTGAGTAGTTGTCATTTGTTTCTCTCTTCAACCTTTCGGGATCAAATGCTAATAACGTGTTACCATCTTCTGTTTCGCAAGTATCTACAAACCAATCTCTATCTTCAATATGCCTATCCTTCATGTTGGTATTCTCTTGATCACACAACTGTCTTCTGCTCTTCTTTCCTTAGTTGTATCTTCATTATCTTTGGAAATGTCGTGGGATGGCTTCAATATTTCCTTCAAGCTCAAACAATACAGCTCATATTATTTGGATATTTCGCCATAGTTCTTGAAAAAAACTGTTTTGTTGCCATTCTGTTCATCAGTGGCTCAATATTCGTGGCGCCAAAATTCCATTAAAGGAACTATCATAATTGGTGTAGAAGCTGTTGATTCATTCGGATCAAATTAGCATCTCCGTGCCTTGCACCTCTGCATCTGTTTACAGATCTAGCTGCTACATCATCCTGCCTCCGATAATTGAACCTGAGCTCTTTGAGATTATATTGCGCAAGAATCTCACTCTTGCTTCTGCCTCCAACTCTCACTATGTTATTGGTGAATTCACTCACACCTTCAAGGAATTGGTCCAATGCATGGTTAGTATAACAGAGGACAAGGATAGGTGACGCACCACTCTCACACCACACATTTTTGTTCCTGAGAAGTACCTCCATTATCTTTAGGCCTACGTACGTCTTTCCCGTTCCTGGCGGACCCTGTATTACGCTGAATTTGGTAGTCAAAGCTGTCAATACGGCTTGCAGTTGAGAGTTGTCAAGTGCCATGTCGCCAGGGGATGGCCATGTTGATCTATCAACAATCTTTACATGTTTTGCTGTACTAGATTTGATTGACGCAGGTTTAAGAAGTGCCGTTAGGTCGTAAGTAGCGCCTGGCTTGAGTCTCAGATATTCTGGTGAATTCACATTTGGAGAACGTTTCAGGATATGTTCTTGGAATGGAAATGACTCATCTGCAATCTCCTTTAAACCCTCCAATACATGTCTGTAAGCCTCAAAGAAAGCCTCCGATTCGATCATTATAAATTCCGCTTGAGTACCACTCAGTGCAGTTCTAATTAAGTTGTTTACGCGTTCTTTAGATTTCACATGAAAGTCTATTTCGACTAAACCTTTAGCCAATTGCCTCGGATCTCGTTTAGACACTGTGCCCCACAACGCAGATTGAAAATCGTTATCTGATAGACACACAAGGGATCCAGGTAGAAGTCTTCTACTTCGATTCCAGCGTACTTTGCGCAAAGGCTTCGAGTCGAACTTGATTCTATACACAGTACCATTATTTCCACAAACTGGTTGTATGATATTAACCCCACAATATGTCCGAATATTTTCTGTCTTCTTCTTATGCCGCCGGGAACCTTCGAGAAATAATCCAATACCCTCACGAAGCGGTGCTACGAAATCTTCTCGCATGAGGCGGAATTGAATGTCTAAGTATTGTTCTACATCACGATATTTACCTTCTACCACATTTGGTCTCAAAAAGGGTCGGTTTCTCGCACGTAGTTCTTCTAGGTCTGGGAAGACAGACAGGTTTCGGAAGTCATCGGGTGGTTCGTCTGAGATTGCTGACATTCCCAAGCGTTTGTGTGGCCTTTGTATACAATCTTTCTGTAATTTTTGCAGATGTTCTAGTTTTTCACTGATGGACTGATCTATTTCCAGATTTTGTTTCTTTAGATTGTCTATGGCTGCTGAGATTAAAACTAGCAACACGTTTACCTGCTGATTTGAGCTTGGCAGCCGGTGTAATAATTCTTCGAAAATGTCCATGGAATTTCTTATGTTAGGGATTGTAGACGGAGAAAGATCATTTCCCCATGTTGCAATTTGAAGAGGTAAATGATCTTTTAAGAAACGCGAAACCTTCACTGTACTCAACACTATCATTGTATTCTGTGGATGTTGTTGACCAACACGAAAAGATTTTGCCAAAACTGCAAGTAAGAGAGAAATTAAATCACGTCGAATCTCACTTTGATTTAACGTTAATGCAAGAACGTCTTCGTTTGCGGCTAGCTCTAGTAGGACATTATCATCAGTATCTTTAGTCATTCGTTCTAATCGTTTGTAGCCAAAGACCTTAGGGATTCTTTGAAAACTTTGAGATGAAGCCGCCTCTGAATTTGTCTCATTTGATTGAACATGTTGCTCAGATCTCTGGTTGTGATGTCTAACAAAGTGTGAAGACAATCTGGTTCCTTTGTCGTAGTCATGAGGCGGCAATTGATTGCTTGCTCTTGGTCTACTCGATCTATCTCTTCTATGACTATGTTCAAATTTTGGACGCTTGGACTCGTTTCCATCGTGCATACCAGGACCCGCATCAAGTAATCGCTTTCTTGGTGATACACTCTCATAGGGGTGAGCGTCTGTTCTCCTTTGAGTTTGATCATGCCTGGCATGCATGTGTGGAGATCTATTTCTGTAAACAAAAAGAAGCAGTGGTGTTTTAGCATACCTGGATGTGCAGCAAGGTCGTTTTTGTGTTACATCAAACATAAAATCCACAAAAGAACTTTTCATGAAAAAAACACGTAATTAGGGAAAGACAAACAAAAAGTATGATGATTTTAAAGCGAGTAGTTAGAATATGGTCCATGCGTGTTTTTCTATGAAACGCCTGATAATGAGACTATAATACAGAACTTGAAGAAAATGTCCTTTCGTTCAGGCAAACATAATAGCCTGAACATAAGCACTCACATGAAGCAAATCAGTTCCAAAGCCCTATAGGGATCTAATTTGTCAGCGAACTAATCCCCATCTTCCCATGGCAACATGGGGGGGCATATCAATCTAGAAATACCGACGCTAATCTTCATGCCTCTATGAGATTTTGGCCCGAAATTATGCTCCAGGACCATATGGTCCAGTGGTCCACTCCAGGAACATTTGTCCTGGAGCATATGGTCCTAGAGCATAAATAATCTGGAAAATATTCTAAGTCATATATGGTCCAGGACCATATTTGAATATGCTGAATATTCTCCTGGAGCATACGGTATTTGAATACATATTTACACAAATACATATTTGAATGGTCCAGGACCACATAGCAAATATGCTCCTGGAGCAATACTGTTCCAGGACCATATATTTGCCATATGCATGGTCCTGCATTAAAATTTGACTTAGAATATTTCTCCAGATTACATATGGTCCTGGAGCATAATTTCGGGCCAAAATCTCACAGAAGCAATCTTCATTGCTCGATTACAAACATTCAAGCCGTTTACCAACTCCAAATGTGTTTTTTATTTGGTGGAAAATGTCATTAGCTCTCACGCAATCACTCATTTGAATTGATTAAAGTAATGCAAGCATTAGAAATTAGCTTTTACAACAGCAAAGAATACCAGGTTTTTTAGTGTGCGCAATCAAAATGGATCAAGCCATTTCTGTTGACTCAGAAATTTCGGCTATGGTTTTATTAAAGTTTCACAAACATGCAAATGAGGTATTTGCAATCGATTCCGTCATTCGCTACTGCATCATACAGTGCATGACGGAATCAATTGCAATACCTCATTTGCATGTTTGTTACATTTTAATGAAAACGTAGCCGAGATTTCCAGAGAGTAGCGCCCTCATTTTTTTTAAATCGTGTATTTTTGCATATGCACAATGCTTGTCCACATGTTAATCATTGTATGAAATAGCTAAGCTCAAATCGATGTCCTTAAAGGTGCAACGAGAGATTTCACATATCAGGTGTCCCTTAACAAATTGAAAATACTGATTTTTGTCCTGTTGTAAAGCTTTCTATACAAATATCCCCATCTGGAAGGATTAAGAGCTATTAAGCTGAGAAATGGTTCTTTGGTACAAAACATGTGAAATTTCTAATTTCGTATAGGAGCAATATGAAATTCAGCCTATGTTTTATATTGAAATATAAGCAAATCGAAATCACCTTTTTTCTCTCTATTAAGACATTTCTGTAGCCAAATACAGGCTAAGAAATCTATTGAGTGCCTAATCTATATGAAATGACTATTATGACACAATTTTTGAGTGGCCTCAAAATCTCTCGTTGTAATAAAATTCCGGATCACGGAATTTTTGCAATACACAGTATCCTATGGTACTGTTATATTACATGTTTACTGCATCAAAACAAAATTTTGGATTTAGCACTTTGGGAGACTATCTTTAAATCTAGTCGACTATTTTTAATTTATAAAAAAAACCAACAATTATACACCGAGCTCCAACTCCAAGTCGTGAGTAATCTGTTAAAATTCTTCATTCTATAACAAATTATATATTTCGAAATCTCTAAGCAGTGGCGTAAATTTCTTTTGACAGGGGTGGGGGGGGTTGTTGAAAATTTAGAATGAACCGGGGTTTGCTGAAGAAATTCATTACTAGCAATGTGCGTTGCGAAAGAGACCACTTAAAATTTTTGCCATTTAGAAGCTCAAATGCTAAATGTTATTAGAACAAAAAACATGCGCGCAAAGCGCGCGGAAATGGTCATTTAAACTATTATGGTGAAATATGTGGTTTTTGGTAAAAAACACACGATCAGGCATCACAAATTGGGGGAGGATAGTTAGGACAATCCCCCCTCATCAAAAAATATGGGGGGGGGGGGTGATATCTCTCATCCCCCGGGGGATTTAACGCCTATGTCTCTGGTCACTTTGATTTGAGAAACTCACGAAAAGGGTTGAGTTTGTTTAACAATTAGCTTTACTCAGAATTGAAAAAATATGTGCTCGGCAGGAGTGTTGTACACTCGCGTTGCCAAAGTATTTAGTAATAGGCACGTCTAACCAAGGCCTACTGCTACAAAAAAGGCAATGATGGAAATTGATATGGATGTAAACGCTCTCTGCTCTCTTGCTAAATATAAGTCCCACCCTCCGTCTGACGTCACAATGATGAAATTAATCTAACACGACTAAAAATTCTCAAGTTAAAACTTGCAAAGATCCCCCTGGCTGGGAGTTATAAAATGGCGGCTAGCAAATATGCTATGAGCGCATTATATGCACACAGATAATGATGACACTACAAACATAGATAAACCTTGGTCAAGTGGTTCTTATGATCAAGTTTGGCTGCAAGAGTTTTTTTTTTTTGGGGGGGGGGGACAAAGTTTCATCAATTTTTCCAAACATGGGGGTCTTTGGGTAAATTTGCTAAAAATAGAGGTTATTTGGGTAAATAAGGTTGCAATTTTTTTAACTAGAGATCCTTGGTAAATTTGTCCCAAAATAGGGGTTCTTTGGTTACGTAGCGGTGATCTAAAAAAACTAGGGGTCTTGGGGAGATTTCCAAAAAACATGGCGTCATTGAGTGACAACGATGCTGAAAATAGGCGGGGCTTTTACAGCCTACATAGGCATTCACTCAAAATAGGACTGCCCCCCGGGCCTTCACCCAGCAAGCCCAGGAGGTAAAAGTGTAAATAACATTTAGAAACGGTGGGCCATGGCCCACCATGAGGCAGCCTTTGGCTGAGGAAGAAAAGAAGGGACCAAAAAATTCGCCGGGACCTACTAAAACTTTTATTCAATGCCCCCTATTGATATCAAATGTCTGGCTTTACCAACTACGGGATCTGTGTGACTTCATTCTCATATAGCATTGATTCGTCATTGTTGAGTGTTAATTTTTAACAAAAGAAAGAAATACAATTAGTATGCTCTCGTTAACATGTATTTCTGTCTGCATGTCTAAAAGCTAAAGCAACCACACACACACACACCCACGTGAGCACACACAACACACAGACCACACCACACACACTCCACACAGATATAAACACACACACACAACACACACATAAATATACATACACGCATACATACATACATACTACACACAAACATAACACAAATACACATAACAACCACCGCACAACACACGTTCAACACTAACGGGTCATTTTGGGACCCATTTTATGTAAACTTTATGATCCAACAGTGTGACCACTTTTGTGAAAAAACAGTAAAATTACTATTATGGTCATAATTTGACTCAATTTAGTGGTGAGTAGTTGACTAGGTGCAGGCGGACATACAGAAGGACAGAAAGAGAGATCGAGAGAATTTAATTGAATATGATATTTACGCGGTTGGTTTTCTAGTCAAATTTTGACCCCCAAGATAGAATTATATTAGAAAATATAATATTTTTACAGGGCAGCTAGTCAAAAGTGACGGCTTTTAGAGTGTTAGATAGAGTAGATAGATATTAGATTATTAAAGATAGGTACGAGCTGGTAGACGCGAGACAAAACATACTTTCTACCGGATGTTTTTCTAGATAAAACTTAAGTGTTCTACTCTCTCTATGATTGTGTCTTGAAGTACCTGCGCTATTAGGGTGGCGAATATTATTGAAATAGTATCCAGTTTCCAACATCAGAAGAAAGTAGCGACTAAAAAATGCTGGTGCTCGTCTATAATTATAGTGTTTCAAGCCTATTGTGCACATATGGGCTTTCAATACTAACTGCCGTGAAATTTATTTTTATTCACATGTTACTGAACGGAGGATTCGTAGAGCACGTGACTTCCTCTACTGCATGCCTGCGCATGCGTGTCCGCGGGACTTCTTGTCCAGGCAGCATGAGACGTCAAGGGGTAGATTTTTTTAACTTAGCAAAAACTTTGAATACAGAAAAAAACCGCCCACTATCCGTAAAAAACCCTCCGCGATCCAACTCTATAAAACGAATAGTGGACATAGGCCGTATAATTAAAACTGAAAAAAAAAAAGGTTCCGAACAATGTCGCATGCCTCCCTTGCAATATAATGGTGCCTCAATGGGATCCTTGTATTTGTGGTATTGACGTACTATTTGGTGTCCGTGCAGGAATTCTGGTATTATTGAACAAAGATCAATATGTTGCCGTGGGCGATGTGGTACATTTGTCATCATGATTGTCGTTTTTGCAGTTGTCATATCACATCGGGTAATTACCTAACAGTTCGCAGCGACCTGTTTGTGTGTCGCAATATCCAGCTGATAGCAGCCTTCTGTTTGTGCCCAGCTAGAGTGTTGGTAAAACATGGTAGTGGGTGGTAATATGGACCCTTACGCAAGATCGTAATTTCCAAGAATTTTATTTTATTCTTTAATAAAATTTAATTATCAATTGATAGCTTTGGTTCATGGGTAGTACAGACCAAAAGATATTCATCTCTAACCAAATCAAATTAAGATAATATAGGCTTTCAAAATGTTTTTTGCAAAGGTCCATATTTCCCCATGTGTCGGCAATATGGGCCAACCCCGTGATTGCAATAGGGCGGGGTAGTATGGACCTCATATGGTCCATATTGCCCCATCCATAAAGTTTTAATGCGAAGTATAGGTGTCCCAAGATCACACCATACAAAGTATTCAGCAGTTATTATTTAATTCGATGTGTGTGTGTGAGATAGGAATTTGATAAGTATGATTACATAGGTAAAGTCGTAACTACAGTTGCCATGGTAACAACCTCCAGACCGAGGCTCAAGAGGAAATAGGGATGTTTTAAAACTTCAATGACATAATAAGAAAACGTTATTGAAAATCTTAAAGTTAATATATATATTTTTTTTTTAACTTTCAGGAAATTCCCTCCGTGAATAACGAATACGTTGTTAATGACTGTTCTTTCAAAGTAGCAAGGACTCATCCCTAGTTCAAGGTATAAGGGGGCACTTAATGCCCGGGGGTCCATTACACACTTACAACCCATCTAACAATGAGAATACTAGTTCCGACCCGTAACTCTGTCGGATTACAACGGTAAAGTATAGGGCGCTCGATTCAGTTGACTCTCTTCACGCAACATCAGTTTCACGCTTTCTTCCGTTGTCGCGTCTATGGAGGCCGACTGTGGCTCCCGGCGGACTCTAATTACTAATTACTTTCTCCACCTGATTCGAATGAAATTTCGGAATTAAGGTTGTATTTTGTTCATGGCCTTCCTACGAAACAGTGAAAAATATATTGTAATGGGGGGGGGGCACGGACCGGAGATAGTCCGCCGGGCTCACAGTCAGGGAACAATGGTGAACAATAAGGCAATCGATTCATTGGACTCTTCACCGCAAACATTATTCGTTGTCGTCTCTGGAGCCCTGACTATGAATCCTGCTCGGACCATATCTCCTTTCACAGCACCTTTAACGTTGCCATTGATTAACACCTGCATGTGTTAAATGGAAGATTTATTTTCAAGCCACCGTACCAGGAGGGGTTTTATTCCGAAAACAAGAAAATACACATTTGCAGTTATTTCCTTTTGATGCACGTGATTCACAGATCTGTCACCTTTATGGCTATCCATGATGTTAAGTTAAAGGTGGTGTTCCGATCCGTCTTTGGGGACCCCCCGATTTACCCGGAAGTAGTATCGATTTTGATATCAGATGAAAGGCCATATTTTTCATTTTCGTCCTGAAATTTGAGCCCTCAGTCCATTTCATTCCCAAGATATAACAAAAAACCGCCGTTTTAGTGGTTAACATCAATATTCGCACAGTATTGCATAGGGCTTTGCAACATGAATTATTGGGTCTACCAGCAAAACCACAAGTTGTTTCCCACGGTACTTGCTGGGGTTATGTGCCAAGTGCCAGGCTTCATATAAGTAGAGAACACACTACACATAAATCGGAACAACCACTTAAATGTGAATTCCCGTGATCACGCAATACACTATCTGTGCACGCCTAAGTGATGCAGGTCACGTAGCTGCGCGCACCAGTCCCCAAGCAGATTTCTGCCACTTGTGACTTGGCGTTCCTAGGTGTCCGCGCGCGAAAAAACAACCTTGGTACACTGTGCGATCTTCCGAAGATAGCAAGCACGCTTGGTTGGTCCTTTACCTGTTCCAATGAAGTACATGCGTACGCCTATGTGCTGTTCAAATAATTTAATGCCTTATTAAAAAAACATGAGTCAAAGATTATCTTGCACATGATAAACGGGCCATCAAGGACAAGGGTATTTTGTTTTTCCAACAAAATTTCACCTATTATGGTCTTATAGGGAGTGTTAAATGCATAAACCTGATGATTATATGATCTTATTAGGTTTCGTTGAAGGAAATATCACTGTCATTTACTGAATTTCCGGCAGTAAAGTTAAATGACGATCCTTAGTATTTTGCCTCGTGTAGAATCCAGGAATATACGAAAAAAAACACATTTTATGTACACTTCATGTAGATATAAGACATTTTTTCAGTCTTCAAAAGCAATTATGCATTTATGGAAAACGCTAATATAAACTAATTCAGATGTAAATTTACGGCAGGAAATGGCAGTAAAATAAAAAGAATGTTGATATCTTTCGTGAAGGATTTACTTACAATTTACTGGGAACTTCAAATCATGTTTAAAAAAATTGAAGAAGTGATGCAAATCTTAATCAATAGTCAACTGATACTAAGGCTTATTTTACATTTTAGCTGTGATTTCTCTCTCAAAGCAAAAACCACAGAATTTGTGGCCCACGGCATTGCAGCATATAGTGGCCGACAACTTGGCATAAAAAACGACGACGATGCTCATTATGTTTTTTTAAGTTCCCAATGACAACTTTTATTAAAATCGTTTAACTTCGTAAAAGGAACGAATTGACAACAGTATTTAGAAAATTACTAAGAAGTATAGGTAGGCCTATTTCGTCCAGCTAAGACTGGTTTCAGGGTAGGCCTACATTGCATTCAAAAATGCCATTCAAATCGCGAAATCTGGACACGCCCTTGCTTCCCTTTCTCACTTCCATAAACTTTTCTTTCCCTTTTTACTTACCATAGCTTTTAATAATTAATTGATTCTCATCAAACATCACAACAACATATCAAAAATTACAAAGAATTAAAAACAATGCTCATAGTTTTAATCAGTGCGCACATTTTCGGTGCATGTTTTTGGTCGCGGTATCTTTAAAAAAAGCGTTTGCCATGCCGTGACACTATGTGTTTAATAAAAAAACGCACCTCAATCTCGCGTTTGTATTTTAGACTACTAAACTGCCTTATTTTCGAAAATAGCAGAAAATGTAGTTTTCGGTGTACCCCTACTTTTTCTTCTTTTCTCAGTAATCACAGATCGTGCTAGTGCGCACTTTGATTAAAATTTGGGACAAAAGTTATCGAAACCGATTTTTTTTCATATTCAAAATGTCCATGAAAAAAAATTATTTTCCATAGACGTTGTGTACAATTTTTGCAAAAAATAGGTTTTTTAATAGAATTTTTCTCAAACACGAGTTTCGGTGACCCCATAATTTTTTATTTGATATTTTGACGTACATCGATGAACGTTCATTTATACGAAATCATTAAAAAATAGCTATCGAATCGGATCATCGGGACCCATCACCTTAAGGTCGTTTTAAATGTCATCACACGGCGGGTCCGCGGGGCCCGGAGGCGCACTGAGGAGGATTCCAGTGCTTTTAATTGATGTTTTACTCATGGATCCTTTAAAGTGGGGGGTTTTCCGCAATAAAACTATTTAGGCCTTATACACTCACATTACTTACTGCAATCACATCCACATACCCTACAAAATCATTAGAATTTTGAATGTTCTGTAATTTGCACTAAAAATCGAAAGCTAGCTTCTGTAATTTTTGGTTGTCCGTTAATTTTACTTGCAAATTCACAAAGCATTGACTAGGGCAATGGCATCACAATACTGATTGTTTGGGAAAGTGGAACTGGATCGAAGATTAATGGAAATCACTGACCCGGTTGATCATTGACAAAGTTAATATAATCCTGACCTAAGCTTTATTTTGCCAGTTAGTTAAATTTTGATATAAATTTCTGATTTTGGTTGAAAGATGATTTTTAGGATGTGGATATGATTGCCTAAAGCATGTACTTCATATGGTCCTCAATATACTTTTTTTTGTGAGACCCCAACTTAATGTTTCATATTGCCATGTCAATGAACGGTCCAGTTCCCTTTGGCCAGGAGAGCACATTGAAGTTTTCTTGAGGGCGGTGTTACCTGGAGAAGGAGAAATTCCTCACGTGGTTTTTCTATAGATTAGTTTCATGGTGAACAGCACTAGGGGACCAAGAATATGGAGGTAAACAGTCTGTACCTGAAAAATGTCTTTTTTTTTAAATGGAAGCCAAAATCCCATATAAAAGAGTTGTAATGGGTCATAACTCTCTATTGAGGGCATCTTTGACTATTTTAGTGACATTTTCCTGAATTATATGTATTGATAAAAAGCTCCGTTTGTATTACAATAATCTATAAAAAGGTCCAACACTGAGGGCGTTTTTCAAACAAAAGTGCAACTTAAAACAAGAAAAAAATATATTTAACAAACAAGTCTAAACAAATCGATAAATATATAAAGAGGTTCAAAATAAGGGCTTTTCAAAATGGCCACCATCCCAATGTATTATAATTAGGTGTAGCTATTATGTTTTTTACCAAGTAAGCAAATTAGGGTTAATTAATAACGTAAAATGAATTAAGATGAGAATACACTCACCGAAAAGTCCCCAGTCAAGAAAGGCACGGAATGAACAATACATGCATGCTGTTTTGGAATTGTCAAAAGCTAAAATTAAAGGGGGATTGCCCGATTTGAGGATATGACGTTTTCATCATTATAGACTGGCCTTACCCAAACCCCATCTGTAAAATGTCGCGCCGATATTTTCAATCCGTTTTGATGCTAGAGCTAAAACGTGATTTTAGCGAGCCCAATAGAGTACTAGTAAAATAATATTGGTCGCCCAAACTGTCGCAATATTTTCGCTCATAACTTCCAAACCAAACAGCCGTTGGCTCTAAGATTTCACAGTGTAAATGAGAAAATAGTAGCTTTCCTTCTGATACCAAAATGTTGACCACTTCGTAAAATCTGGGGCTTCTGGGGTACGAGGCTATGTGCGATCGGGCCATGGACCTTTAAGCTTCTGAGGCCAATTTTTCTGAAAGGGGACCTTAAAGAACTGAATATGCTTGCAACTGGGGTCTTGGGAACTGCTGGAAGACCGAAAAGGGGTCTTAAGGGCCCTCCACATACCCGTACCTCTCCCAATGTCAGTGGGGGGGGGGAGCATTATTAAAAAAAGGTCAACTCGAACTAAAGATCATCACCTAAAATGCGTGAGATGCTTAAAGTTTGAGATGAACAATTTCTTTTGTTTGATGCAGTAAAACATTTAAAGGCTGACTCAGACTCCGAGCTTTCGAAATATAATGTTTTTTTGTGTAATATTCAAAATAGTCCCAACAGAACTTAAGATAGTAACGTAAAATGCCAATTTCCAAATTTTGGGAGATACATCGGATTTCTCGTTTTGACGCAATAACATTTATATTGTTATTATGTGTAATAACAAAAATTCCAGATCCGGAATTTCTAGTGATTTTCAATTAAGGACTTTCGATTTGGAGTTTGCTATTTCACACAGTGATTAGTATATGACAATCTTACTATAATGCAAAAATCTGATTTTATTTATTTGACAATTGAGGGGCGGCCCTTCTCTGGGAAATCGCTGAAGTCCCGCCTTTAAGTGTAGTATTCCGTAACCGAGAACCAGGATCCTGTAAGTTGTGCTTTTTTATAGAACATTGCTTTCAGCCTAGCTATATTTCACACAGTGAATTAGTATTGAAGACAAACACCATGAGCATGCAAACAACTCGATTTGTTTGAAAATTGAGTTCGTCATCCTCGGGAAATCTCTGAGTCAGCTTAGAGGGGAATTGTGATAGGCATTGTGAATTTGACACTACCGAAAATTCTCAATAATTACGAAGAATTCCACTAAGAAAGAATAATCAATATTTAAATGCATTTTTTTACACACTCTTGCGGATACAATTTCAAGTCATTAGCCAGATTTAGCTTCCATTTTGTGAAGAAAAAAAAACCTTATTGATATGATAAGCCTTTGTTTTTATCAATCACATGATTATTGGTTCAAAATTTGTTTGAACAAACCTAATTTAAATCTGGATTATTCTGCTCATCGCACTCCGTTTGTTACCCCTCTCCAAATTATATACATTGGAATTTGGTGGCCATTTTGAAAAGCGCCCATATTTTGAACCTCTGTATATATTATGTGGTACCATTTAATGCAACTGCTTTTTGAATGAACTTAAAACTATGCAAAATTTGGTCAAACAGAGATACAATTTTACACATAAAAATAACATACCCAAAACAAAAGGGACATTAACATTAATTTAAGGGAAGTCATCCAGGTAAGTTGTATGCTAACGTTAAGTTTGCCTGTAACTTTAATCAACAATTCATCATGGATGACTCTCGTACTCATTGATATACCACAAAGATCACAGACGGTCAAACAGGTATACATGCAGGCAACCATCTCTGGTGTAGGGTTCTTGTGTTAAGGGGGGAATCTATTTCAAAATGAGGTGGTCTTATTACACTATACTCTAGCACATGTAGTTTATGATTATATAGAAAGTCCTATATAAAAAGATTCGAAATAAGTAGGCTTTCAAAAATGAATCAATTTACGGAGTTCAAGTTCATTCCATTCCATTACAAACACGAGGTCAAAGGTCCACAAACTTTAATTGGGCTTCAGTGAAATACAAAAGTTGCTCCTCATGTTCACAACAAATTGCATACTACTTGGATAATAATAAGGACTTAAAACATTTGTTTTAGTAGGTCAATAAAATAGGTGCAACCTAATGAATAGATTTTTTGTAATTTGATTTTCCCGGGTTGCCATAGCAACCAGATCCAGGATATTTTCTGATTTTCATGTGATGAGACATATTTGACCCCCCATAAAATAAAAACTAAAGAAAAAATTCCACAAAATGGCCCATTAGGGGGGGTGTAATCATATCATTGAATTACTATTGGTCCAAAGTTTGAAGTCACAGCTCTACATAACCTCTTTTTTTTTCCGGAGCAACTTTTTCACAAACGAAAAAAGTTATGACCCGTTAATGACATAGAAACACCTAATTAAATGTTAATAAATTATGGCTAATTAGGTAACATTGTTGTTCTTTATACTTCAAATTTAGTAATTGCATAATTATATAAATTTTGAATACAAATTTGTATAAATAATCACTCTTGTACTAGAAATTTATTTAATTTGATCTTTTTTATTTTTTTTATTTTTTTTATCTTTTTTGAAAAACAACAAAATACATAATAAATCTAGCTGACCTTGAAAACAAGAAAAAAACATAAGAATATGTTGTTCGCGAGACGCAATTGTAAATCTGTATCGTATCGGTTTCGTCGGTAAAGGACAGCTCGCTCCTTTCACACAACTTCACCCGATCAGGGGTGGCTGGTTCGCGCAGCATTACGTTAAGAAAGAAAGGAAACTAAAGCTGCAGTGTTGTTTAAGAGGTCAACAGTAGGCGAGTTGATCACTTCCCCTGGTAGTTGATTCCAGTCAGCAACTGTTCGTACAAAGAACGTAGTTTCTGTAGATATCCAGTTTTGTGTGTATTCTTTGAAACTCCTAGTCCTTTTATCAGTCGATGGAATTAGATACTGTGTCCCATCAATACCGACGATACCCCTTGTAATTTTGTACATCATAATAAGCCTGTCCTTCTTCCTTCTCTGTTCAAGGGTGTCCCACTTCAATTCTGTCATCATCCCTGTGACACTGCTATAACGACTGAAGCAAAATCTAGCTGCCCTCATATGAACCATTTCAATTCTTTGCTTGTGAGCTTGTGATTTAGGGTCCCCAACCACATTGGCATATTCAAGGATTGGTCTGACCAGCATGTTATATGTACAGACTTTCACTTCCCTAGGGCAATGCCAAATATTCCTACGTAGAAAGCCCAGGACCTTGTTTGCTTTATTCACGATGTTGTTGATATGGGCCTTCCAGGTCATCTTGCTGTCGATTTCGACCCCAAGATATGGACTTGAATAGACTTGTTGAAGATCTTTCCCACAGAACTTGAATACTGCAGTAGGAGGATCCTTCTTAAATGAGATCTGCATAGTGTAGCATTTTGATGGATTGAATGACATTTTCCACCTATGCTGCCAGATTTCCAATTTCTTAAGATCTTCTTGCAGAATATCAATATGATCACTGTCCTTACCAGATGAATAAATGAGGCAGTCGTCTGCAAAAAGTTTTGCTTTACTTGTAAGCTGGTTTGGTAGATCGTTAATATAAAGCAGAAAAGTAGGGGACCCAGGACCGTGCCTTGGGGAACTCCAGACAAGACCCTTCTCGGTGATGATTTGTCCCCATCGCAGACAACCTGTTGAATGCGACCCATTAAGAAGTTTCCCAGCCACGTCAGCAGTGAGCCATGGATACCATATAGTGTCTGAGCTTTGATAAGAGCCGTTTATGGGGGACTTTATCAAAGGCCTTGGAGAAATCTAGTATGGCAAGGTGGGTAGTTAAACCATATTCCATGTGTAGATATAAGATCATGAGCTGTTTGGAGAAGTTGTGTGACGGTAGATCTTTTGGCTCTAAAGCCGTGCTGGTTATCAACGAGAACATTGAGCTTTTCCAGATGCTTCATGATGTGGGAGTGAATGATGTGCTCGAGAATCTTACAAATAACACTAGTTAAAGAGACGGGTCTGTAATTCTCAGGTTTACTTTTATCCCCCTTCTTGAATATGCCCGTGGTGTTTGCTTCCTCCATTGACTTGGCAAAGTACCCTGATCCACAGAACATTGAAATAGTTCTGTTAAGACTGGTGCAAGTTCTTCCGAGCAGATCTTTAAAAACCAAGGTGGTATTTGGTCAGGCCCGGGTGCCTTGCTCGGTGCCAGGTTCTTCAATAGCTTGAGCACTCCTTCCGATTCAATCTGCAATCTAGGGATATCATCAAAAGTGCTGGCTCCAAGAGATGGAATATCTTCCCCTTTTCCATTGTGTAAACACTAGCAAACTGGTCGCTTAGTGCCTCTGCCTTCTCCTTAGACTCACTGATGATCTTATTATTCACTTTGAGGGCTGATACCCCAACCTCCTCACTCCTAATCTTCTTAAAGAAGGACCAGAATGCTTTTGGATTGTCCTTGATGTTAGATGTAAAGTTATCAGAAATAAATCCCCTTTTGGCTCTCTGCAAACTTCTGCGGACAGTTTTCTGAATTTTCTTAAAATTCTCCCAATCTTGTCTACATCCCGATGCCCTGGCTTTATTGTATAAGCGTTGTTTGGTGCGACACAGCCGTCTATGCTTTTTGCTGAACCAAGGGAGATCGTGGCGATTTGAACTCATCTTGGATCGTACATGCCTGTCCATGGTAGCTTTGATTTCCTTCTCGATAGCATCCCATTTTCCTGCACGGTCTGGTTGTTCATATTTTTGTACTTTTGTTGGAACTTGTACATGTCTTCCTTGATCCCTTCTTCATTTGCCTTTCTCCTGATGTACACTTTTCTCATTGGTGGCTTCTTCCTTTTTGGTTTAAGATTAAGAGTAACCCAAACAATGTCATGATCGCTAAGTCCTGGTTCAACAAAGATGTTGTCAACAAGGCTAGTATTATTTGTAAACACCAATCAAGTATGCTGTCGCCCCTTGTCGTTTGTCTAACAATCTGCTCTAAACCATTCTCAATTGTAATATCAAGCAGCTTACTAGCAGTGATTCTACAAGCGGAGCTTAAGGTGACAACACATTGATTATCCCAGTCAATGTTAGATTGATTGAAGTCCCCACACACTATCACATCACTGTTTGGTGATTTCCTACCAATTTCAGTCAGTGTAGCATGAAGTTAGTTAACTGTGTGTGTTAATAAAAAGGGAAATAAAGCTAAAAATTGTAGCAATGTAACAAAATTAAGACCATTGCAAATCTTACATCACAAGACTTTGAACTAGATTCCCCCTTAAGCGCTATTTCCGTCGTCTACTGAATAAACGTCACCGGAATCATTAAAGTAGGTCTGCTTACCCATAAGGGGGCTGATTTGGTCTTAATCACTTCAGGTGAGAGCCAATGTATATAAAAGCTTTACAACTATGCAAAATATCAATTTTGAGAAATCTCGAGGGCGAACTTTTTTTCAAATGTGCCAATGTCTCTTTGGATACCCGCAAGTTAATAAGACTTACACAGAGATATATTATAGGTCTCGTTTTTTAAAAACTCTAATGGAAACCCGACCAATTATATCAAGTTCCCCCGGGCTTGTTTGCCAATAAAGTCGCGATTGCATGAGTTGAGCAAATAACACCCTTCTATAGTGTTTGTATAATTATGGCTACGTGCTATATGCTGCCACTCTGTAGATTGATGACGTCGTGAACATATGGTCTCGAAATTGTTCCTCATGCATAGCTTAACATACAAAACTTGTGACTATATTTTCACTGATATGACTATTTCATTTTTGGAGTATAGACGAAGACAGGATTTGCAGTTATGTCATCTGTCAAATCTCACACAAGATTGTCTTTAATATGGAACTGAGACTACCCAAGATATATACAACATAGGATCATAATGTGGAGAAGAAGTTATCGTAAGTAGAAACTGTTATTGGATTTTGCGGTATCAGTGATCTATATATTTGATGCGGCTTATACAGTGTATATACGCAATGGTTATTATTTATGCGGAGATTGGGTTTGGGGACTCTGGGGCAAAGCATTCTTTTTTTATATAGAAGGGAACCCAAAACTTATAAAATACAGTCTTAAAATACCTCGTTAAATAAGATCTTATGCGGTTTCTAGTCAAACATTTGTGACCAGATTCTTGTCAAATTTGACATAATAGATTCTTGTCAAATTTACAAGATTTTCCACTCAAGTTTCACTAGAAAACCTCGTAAGATCATATGTTACTCGGTACCTAGTCAAAAGTGACAAGGTATTTTTTAAGAGTGTAGTTTGTATTAAAATAGTCTGTATTAAATAAAAAATGTAGTTTGAATTTCAAAAAAGGTAATATAATAATAATATCGATGTATTTTCAAAGCACGACTGCGCAGAAAATCGTCACATTCATTTCGCTTCATCTAGGCGCACAACCCTATCAGCAAGTTGGATTGTAATATCACCCATAACAGCTACACGATTATCACTTGGGTCAACGATCAATTGAGACACAAAAGTAGTTGGTACTCTCTTTGTATTTAGTTATCGAGATAAAGAACAAACATTTTTTAAGACATCGGAACAATATTAAATGTAACTTTTGGTGATAACATTTGACGATTTTTGCCTTATATCTCCATAATTAACCATACGTTGCAGGTTGTACAAACTATATCTTTTTAATAATTCTAACAAGACCTACACTTTGGTTACATTTTTAGAGCAATCCAAGCATTTTTCATTTTTGACCCTTGTATAATGGATTTACCCATCTCCTGGATTCCGCCCACACTTTCACGGGGGCGCCCTCGCTAAAGTTGTTCATTAACCTTCATCATGTTTAAAGAAGACAAATCCACTGAGAAATGATGCTCTGCTCTCCACGGTCACGGAATTGCTCCAAATGACCCAACTCTTTGGCTTAAAACGTTCCAATGATATAACCACCTCATTGGCTTGAGAATGTGTATAGGATAAAAACAGTGTCTTTAAGCGGTTCCTGAAAACATACTTTAAGCGGTTCCTGAAAACATACTTATAATACTTAAAGCATACTTATAATGCTTATAATATAATAATTTTTGTTAACTTGGGTTTGTTATAGTTCTCCTTTTTATGCTGTATGTCATGTCGTATATTTAAGTATTTGTTGTAAGGCGCTGTGTTCTCTGTAGAGTGCCATATAAATGTATTTTATTATTATTATTAATAAAAGGATAATCCACGAAAATATATTTCACACTTCGTCGGCCCACATGAGGGCACATGTGGATCAGTGCTCGGCCCGCACGCCAAAGGTTGTGGGTTCGAGCCCCGCTGAGGCCAATGTGGTCTCTCTAACCCTGGGTGTATAAATGGGTACCGGTGTAAGAAACTGAGTGTTCCCCCGTGAGAGAGTGTCCTAGCTACCATAGCAACATGTACGGAATAAACCGTAACCTTGTAGACGAGGCCATTTGGGTACAGTTCTGAACAAATGATGCCTACGAACTCAATGGAGAACACAATAGACAATGGGTGGTAGGATACTCAGTCACACGGACGCTTTAATATATGACACCGGCATTATTCAATGCTGGGAATGTAACATACTCGCTGTAGATGAGGTGTGGCGATCCCACACTGCAGCAACATTATAAGGTGGAGTCTGGCCCAATCGCAATGAGCACTCCGATCGGCCCACGCCAAAGCTGTGGAGTTGTTATGGGGAATATTATACGCTAAGAAGTGCTGTAGGGATGTGCGCTAGCCAACTGTCACCTAGATGAAGCAAAATGATTGTAACGATTTTCTGACGTCAGAAATAATAATAAATAATAATAGACAACAAGCTTTGATGCTGTTTACGGTGATAAAGAAATCCCAAATTTAGACGAAATATATATTGATGAAAGAATTTAGAATTTTATTATGTTATCAAGTAATATTTTCTTAATCTAAAATAGCTGCAGTTGGAGAATCAACTTATTCGTAAGGCTTATTTTTTATTTTTTATGTATTAATTACACCAAATAAACAATGGCAAGCCTGGATAGCAAGAGGTACTTTAGTAATATGTTTTGCATCTTAATTAGCTAATTTCCATATTTAATAAGTGATGATACATGTTTTTTGAAGAAAAAAAACCACGCAAATACAAAACTGGTTGAGATGTCAAATTAAAAGCTCTTTCAATGTTTTATGTTAACAATCACATTCCAGATACTAGATACATTCCCAGGGCTGGCCATAACTGGGTCAATATGTTATGTGTGAAAAATCATCAGCATAATGAAAAGTGACCATTCTGTATCATGCTCAGGAATAATACAGCAATGTCTATACAAATCCAATTTAGGTTCATAACATAGATATCGGGTGTAAAGCGTATTCTGTCCATATATCAAGATCAATAGAGGGTGTAGTTTTGCTTCTACATATCTAGAAATTCAAAAATTGGTGAGATATGAAATGGGAGAAATAGACTTTAAAGTTTTAATTATTTTACTTCAAAGCTATTTTAAAGTTGAGAAAATAGCAGTGAATATTATCAATCTCTAGCTATCTCTCATGCCTGCGTAATACACTCCCTATCCTCAATGTCATCTAAATTTCAGGGTCTGATCCAAGATATACCACTTTAACTATTCCAACGAAAATTGATCATCATGTCGTTTATAATAATATATGGTGCTATTACCATGTCATTCAAGCCCATTGAGTTCTCCCCTGGGTAAATCACAGGGGTGGGAATGTAAAAATATAATTGAGTAATAATTTCTTTATATCCCTTAAGTGTTTTTTTTTTTGGGGCAGTTTTCAAAAACCACGGAGCGGACCCCTGCGTTGTTTTTAGGGCAATTTGCTCTAGATCTAACAAGAAAATAACGCTACCTTCTTTTTTCCGATGATCGTTAGGTTGGTACACTGTTAAAATGTTCAGTAAAATAACGTCATTTGGACTGGCAGCTGGGACTCACAACAGTTAAAACAACGTAATTTTACAGTTATTTACTCCATTTCCCGTTTCTGAGTCATTTTTACAGTTATTTCATGTGTCGAGTCCCGGCTGACAGTTTAATGTTTTTTTTACAGAACATTTTAATAGTGTAGTCATTTTTCTCTAGGGACGTTATGGCTATAATAGGTATTCCGTCCAAGCTTGCTTATAGTGGTATGTTATTATTATTATTATTATTATTCAGGGTCATCGTTTAATGGGAATGATCCACAAAGATGCTGTGGAAGTGGGTCGTCAAGAAAACGTCCTTGTGATGACCAACCTTACAGAGATTCTAACTATCAACACAAACGTCGCAGACTCGACTACCGTAGGGAAAATGACCATCATCACAGACCACCGCAGTGGAACAGCAGACACGCATATATGCCTCCTCATACACCAGTTAGAGGGGACATATCTGATCAAGATAAAAATCGACCCCGCCAATGCCAGGACTCGCCACGAGAAAGACAGAGAGGTTTTGATAAGCCTCATTCAACCCAGAGGGAGATTAGTCGATCTTACTCAAAAGAAGAGAGTTCATTTCTCTCCGAAAGAGTGAGACAACCTGTTATATTCGGTTACAAGAGACTCGAAAGAATGTCTCTGGATGACGACCAAAGCGTCCTTTATGAATTAGCTGGTGCAGAAAGCAGCCTCGAAGAGACATTAAATCAAAACGAGATTCGACGAGATTTAATGACTCTCCTACTTCGAGTTTTAGCCAAAGCATGCCGCGCAGGTAATCATGATGCCCCGGAGAACACAATTATAGTACTAAGCGTGGTAAAAACGTCAGCTTTCTTGAAAGAACATCTACTCCAACATATATCCAAAATGAAGAACTCTGGATCTTCATCAAAGGTGAAAACACTGGAAGATAACTTTCGAAACTGCATACTGTTATTCAGATCATTGCTCAAACATCTTCCAAGCACCAGAGACCAAGTTGGTGTACTGCTGGACCTTATCACAAATGCGTCTAATACTCTAATTAAGCAAGGCGAAGAGTTTGATCAAAAAATCATCAACGATGTTGAAGATCTTCAAGAACAGCAAGCTATTTCTGTTATTAATGCTCCTGAAGAAGTAAAGAAACGCTCAGAGCGCATGGGATATTCACCCGCCATAGAACCTCCAAACGATTTTCGTGAATTCCCTATCTTTCCGACTTTGGAGGAACTTAGCGTAAAACAAGCACCATACCTAAGACAGAATGTGGTTCGTGGAAAGTACCGGGATCTTCAGCACTATCTCGACGTGCAATTCCGACTGATGCGAGAGGATTTTGTTGCACCTTTACGTGAAGGAATAGCTGAGATTCAAGCTGGTTTTGCTCAAAACAAAAAGATGAGAGATATCCGAGTGTACAGAAGAGTCCGTTTCCTTTACCCTGTTTGCACAAATAATAGCATTGTGTACAGAATACAGTTCGACTGCAGTTCTTTGAGGGGCGTTCGTTGGTTTGCCAGCAAACGTCTATTACACGGATCGTTAGTATGCTTGTCTTGTGATGATTTCAAAACCGCCATCTTTGGAACTGTTGCAAATCGAGAGCCAAGATATCTAGTTCAAGGGATACTAGATGTAGACTTCCGAGACGATGTTAGACATTTTCTTAATACATCCCAAGAATTTGCCATGGTAGAGTCGATTGCATTTTTTGAAGCTTATAGACACGTTTTGGAAGGATTAAAGGAAATAACCGAAGATTCGCTCCCATTCAAGAAGCACATTCTCAAGATATCTCCGCAAGTGGACCGTCCACAATATCTCCAAGACGAACCTGATATGACATTTGATCTGAGAAAACTTCTTAAGGATGGCTGTCCGAAGACAGAAGCGAGCGACGTCACCCTCCTCGATCGAAAAACCTGGCCGTCTCCGCGACACATGCAACTCGATCAATCGCAACTTCAAGCAGTATACACTGCACTAACAACCAACTTTAGTGTCATACAAGGCCCGCCAGGCACGGGGAAAACACATGTTGGTCTGAAAATCATGGAAGTGCTACTAGAAAACCATTTCAAATGGGGCAATGTGGATATTGACACACCTGACTCTTCAACCGGTCCTATTCTGGTCGTGTGTTATACTAACCATGCATTGGATCAGTTCCTAGAAGGTGTGTTGCATTTCAATAAAAGAATTGTCAGGGTCGGTCGAAGAAGCAAAAGTGAACGACTAGCTCCATACAATCTGAATAACATTCGTAGTGACGTTCGGATGAGTGATGATGCAGATCGCTCCTTGAAGAACTGCAGAAACCGGCACAGAAAAAAAGCGATGAAGATCAGACTTTTTATCGAAGCTAAGACCAATATGTTCCAACAAACATTCAATGGCGTAATCACCACCACACTGCTGTCGCCATTCTTAACCAAAAGACAAAACATAGTCTTTCTCACAATGGAGCCATAAGTCCTGGTGATTCTATACTATATTGGTTAGATCTCACTAATGAATTCATTCGATATAGGGAGGAAGGAGATCCAGCATATCGTATGAATCACAACAAAGTGGCACCAACAACCAATAGCGAAGTTGAAGAGGATCCGTTCTTTGATTCTGAAGACTTCTTCGCCGAGGAAAGAGACGTAGATGACGATGAAATACCTTGCGACACACAAATAACAGAGAGTAATGACAAAAACACCCCACTGGCATTCGACATTCAAGCTTTCAGAAAAGAAAACACTAGAATAGGCAATGAAAAGGAGAAACAAGCTGGATATCGCATCGCAACTCGTATTCAGGAGCAGGTAGATAGCACTGCCAAAATGACCTCCGTGAGGGCAAATGATATACAAGACGTATGGATGCTTCCATTTGATGAAAGATGGAATTTATATAGGTACTGGGTGGCCTGCTTTCGTCAAAAGTTGATTGAGGACGTTCTGGAAAAAGTGGATTCGTACAATAAAACCAACAATGCTTTGAAAGAAGTTATGGATCAAGAAGACTATCAAATTCTGAATGATTGTGATGTTATAGGTATGACTACCACAAGGGCAGCAAAGAACCGAGCTCTCCTTCAGCGTGTCAAGCCGAGGATTATCATAATTGAAGAAGCAGCGGAGATTTTAGAATCTCACATCGTAACTACTTTATCTAAGCACTGTCTGCAGCTTATCCTGATCGGAGACCACCAACAGCTACGCCCTAATCCTACAGTCTATCGTCTCGCCAAGGACTACAATCTGGATATCTCTCTGTTCGAAAGAATGGTGAAAAATGATCTTCCTTGTCAACGACTTTCTTTGCAGCATCGCATGCGACCTGACATATCGCTTATTATGAAGAAACACTTTTATCCAAAACTTCAGGATCACGATTCTGTAATGAAGACGTTTGACGTGCAAGGGGTTTCTAGCAATGTCTATTTCATCGATCACTTCTATCAAGAAAGTGCAGATACTGACACACGAAGCCGGTCTAATATTCACGAAGCAAGTTTCTTGGTAGCTTTCTGCAGATACCTTTTACAACAGGGCTATGATCCGTCTAAAATCACCATACTAACCTCGTATACAGGACAGCTGCTTAATTTCAGACAACTCATGAATAAAAAGGAATTTGAAGGAGTACGTACATCTGTAGTTGATAATTTCCAAGGTGAAGAGAATGACATCATTCTGCTTTCTTTGGTTCGCAGTAACGATGGAGGTAGCATTGGTTTCTTAAAGGTAGCCAACCGGGTTTGTGTAGCCCTTTCTAGAGCGAAACAAGGTCTATTCTGCATTGGAAATTTTGAACAACTGAGTCATCAAAGTGATCTTTGGAAAAAGATAACTACCACCATGAGATCTCGGCAAGCTCATCGGTTCGTCATTGACACTCCTTTGCGCTAGACATCCACAGATCAAAACTGAAGTATCTTCTGATAAAGATTTTAAGCGCGTGCCCGAAGGAGGCTGTAGACAACCTTGCGAGTTTCGACTAGAATGCGGGCATGTGTGTGAGAAGCCTTGTCACCCGAAAGATCTTGAACATCTTCAATATGGCTGCATGAAGCGTTGCTCAAGAAAACTTTGTGAGCTGGGTCACATATGTAGAAAAGCATGCTGTGAACCATGCGAACGATTGTGCCTGTTCAGAATTGACAAGGTGTTACCTCGATGTGGTCATACACAAAAGGTGCCATGCTCTAGTAATCCAGATCTTATGGAGTGTCGAGCCAAATGCGGAAAGTCTCTCAAATGTGGACATGTATGCACAGGACGTTGTGGGGAGTTGTGTGACAAAACACAGTGTAAAGAGTCAATGAAAAGAGACTTACCATGTGGGCATTCAGCAATATTGTCGTGCTCTGCTCCTTCAGATGCTTGCCCGGTTCCTTGTAAGACCATTCTACGATGTGGCCACTCCTGTACTGGTACTTGTGGGATTTGTCTTAGAGGAAAATTACATAAGGCCTGTACACGAAGATGTGATCGCATTCTTGTGTGTGGTCATACGTGCAAAGAACCGTGTACAAGGACCTGCCCGCCGTGTAAACGACCTTGTGAAAACCGATGCAAGCACAGTAAATGCAAAAGAACCTGCGGAGAACCATGTACACCCTGCCAAGAACGGTGCGAATGGAAATGCCGTCACAAAAAATGCTCGAATACTTGTGGAGAACTATGCGATCGTGATGTATGTAACAAAGCCTGTTTTGAGAAAATACCGGCACATGGTCGGACAAGAAGCAGCTGTCGTCACCCTTGTATTGGTGTATGTGGCGAACCCTGCCCGGAGAAGTGTCGATTCTGCGACCGACAGGAAGTTACTGAGATACTCTTTGGATCTGAGGAGGACAAAGATGCCAAGTTTATTCGATTAGAGGACTGTGGTCACTTGATTGAGGTTGGTGGATTAGATCAATGGATGCACATGGCAGATGAATCTCAAACAGGAGAATCTGTAAGCATTCAGATGAAGGGGTGTCCCAAATGTAAGACTCCCATCAGACGAAATTTAAGGTATGGCAACATCATCAAGAAAATATTAGCTGATATTGAAAAAGTCAAAAGTCGGGTGAGGGGGAACTTCAAAGAGATTATTAACAATAAGGAGGAGGCAGAGATCGAACTCAAAGATCTTGAAGAAAGTCGCCCTGATGAATGGAGATTTAGTAGAGAAACTGACGAAACAATTGAGGAAACACTTAGGATTACAGGAGTTAGTAGGTCTCCGGAATGAAATGAGCTTTTATGGCTTAGCTCGCCGATTGGAATTGAAGATTGACGACGCAGAAGATTGTAGGCATTTAAGAAGACAACTTCAACTGGTTCAGCAGCGGCTATTTAACGAAAAACAACCTATGCGGGGAAGTGATCAAGAAATAGACGAATTTACTTTCGAGCTGGAGCGCTTACATCTTTGCTGGCAAATATGCAGAGTAAACAGGAAGATCTCAGATTTGCATGGTGATAAGAAGAGGAAAGTCCAAGAATATGTCAAAAACGTATCATTTCTGATGGATGGAAAGCCACTGCTGGCAGATAAACGGGACAAAGCCAAAGATCTTTTGGAAAAATGTTCTCAACTTTGTGGTGGGTTTGACATAAGCGAGAGTGAACGTCAGGTGATTGTAAGGGCCATTGGTTTACCGAAAGGGCATTGGTTCAAATGCCCAAACGAGCACTTTTATGCCATCGGGGAGTGTGGAGGAGCAACGGTCGAAGGACAGTGTCCGGAGTGCCATGCAACAATTGGAGGAAGTGATCACAGACTCCGCGCAGATAACTCTTCAGCAACTATGTATGGCGACAGGGATGACGTGTGGTGATGTTGATAAGGTAAAATCTTCTGACTTCGTCCAGAATGTAAATGCAAGTGCATTTCACACACACACACACACACACACACACACACACACACACTCATTTGTAAAAGCTTGTAAAATCACTTTCTTATGTTCCTTAGGAATTCAGTGCAGTAAAATTGGATATACATGTACCAAATTGTAAAATATCTTTTGTTTTGTGGTGCATGCTAATTTCAGAAAGCATAAACAATCGGCAACAAAATGTGTTCGCTTGCTAATCGTAGTGTTACAAAGAGTAGGGGGTGCATTTCCCTGATTGAATTCATATATAGCTCACGTGCCTCGTGTCACGCCCTTGTATTATACGACCTGTCTTTAAAAAAAATAGTACAATCAGAAAATGCCGTTTTCACCACGATATTCTCCCGGATATTCTAAACGCACTCTGATAAAGCAAAGAGATATTACGCTTTTATATGCTTTTTGTTCCGTCCCAGATGCGGTACAGGCCAAAGTCCATTTTGTCCCACCCACTTCTCTGTATGCGTTTCAATAGTGTAAACATCAATTAACGAAACGCATCTGTTATCAAAGAAGGGATTACACTTCATAAAGAAACTCAAAATGTCAGAGAAGGAGTTGCATAATATCAAAAGTGACCTTGAAGAAGTTAAAATTTGAAATGCAAACGGGGAATTCTGCAAGAAATCACCACTGTTCCTGTTTACTTGTCTAAACTCGCATGACGACAGTCATACATAAGTATCACGAACAAGGGTGACATTATTGGTTATATATACACCACTAACTCACTTATACACAGTAGTCTATGGAAAAAATGGCAACTTTGAGCATGTTTCTTTCATATTTAAAACTCTCACAGAGGAAATAGAACAATATCACACCCAAGTACAAGCTAAAATCTCAAAAAAAAAAAAAAAAAAAAGATAACTCTTCAGCAACTATGTATGGCGACAGGGATGACGTGTGGTGATGTTGATAAGGTAAAATCTTCTGACTTCGTCCAGAATGTAAATGCAAGTGCATTTCACACACACACACACACACACACACACACACACACACACTCATTTGTAAAAGCTTGTAAAATCACTTTCTTATGTTCCTTAGGAATTCAGTGCAGTAAAATTGGATATACATGTACCAAATTGTAAAATATCTTTTGTTTTGTGGTGCATGCTAATTTCAGAAAGCATAAACAATCGGCAACAAAATGTGTTCGCTTGCTAATCGTAGTGTTACAAAGAGTAGGGGGTGCATTTCCCTGATTGAATTCATATATAGCTCACGTGCCTCGTGTCACGCCCTTGTATTATACGACCTGTCTTTAAAAAAAATAGTACAATCAGAAAATGCCGTTTTCACCACGATATTCTCCCGGATATTCTAAACGCACTCTGATAAAGCAAAGAGATATTACGCTTTTATATGCTTTTTGTTCCGTCCCAGATGCGGTACAGGCCAAAGTCCATTTTGTCCCACCCACTTCTCTGTATGCGTTTCAATAGTGTAAACATCAATTAACGAAACGCATCTGTTATCAAAGAAGGGATTACACTTCATAAAGAAACTCAAAATGTCAGAGAAGGAGTTGCATAATATCAAAAGTGACCTTGAAGAAGTTAAAATTTGAAATGCAAACGGGGAATTCTGCAAGAAATCACCACTGTTCCTGTTTACTTGTCTAAACTCGCATGACGACAGTCATACATAAGTATCACGAACAAGGGTGACATTATTGGTTATATATACACCACTAACTCACTTATACACAGTAGTCTATGGAAAAAATGGCAACTTTGAGCATGTTTCTTTCATATTTAAAACTCTCACAGAGGAAATAGAACAATATCACACCCAAGTACAAGCTAAAATCTCAAAAAAAAAAAAAAAAAAAAGATAACTCTTCAGCAACTATGTATGGCGACAGGGATGACGTGTGGTGATGTTGATAAGGTAAAATCTTCTGACTTCGTCCAGAATGTAAATGCAAGTGCATTTCACACACACACACACACACACACACACACACACACACACTCATTTGTAAAAGCTTGTAAAATCACTTTCTTATGTTCCTTAGGAATTCAGTGCAGTAAAATTGGATATACATGTACCAAATTGTAAAATATCTTTTGTTTTGTGGTGCATGCTAATTTCAGAAAGCATAAACAATCGGCAACAAAATGTGTTCGCTTGCTAATCGTAGTGTTACAAAGAGTAGGGGGTGCATTTCCCTGATTGAATTCATATATAGCTCACGTGCCTCGTGTCACGCCCTTGTATTATACGACCTGTCTTTAAAAAAAATAGTACAATCAGAAAATGCCGTTTTCACCACGATATTCTCCCGGATATTCTAAACGCACTCTGATAAAGCAAAGAGATATTACGCTTTTATATGCTTTTTGTGGTAAGAAGACTTTTCATATAGAAGTCCCTTGATGCAAATGAGGTATTGCCATTCATTCCGTCAAGCACTACTGCACAAAGTTACACAGCGCATGACGGAATCAATTGCAATACTTCATTTGCATCAGTGGGACTTCTATATGAAACGTCTACCCTTTTTGTTCCGTCCCATTTGCTGTCGTAGGCAAGCCAGATGCGGTACAGGCCAAAGTCCATTTTGTCCCACCCACTTCTCTGTATGCGTTTCAATAGTGTAAACATCAATTAACGAAACGCATCTGTTATCAAAGAAGGGATTACACTTCATAAAGAAACTCAAAATGTCAGAGAAGGAGTTGCATAATATCAAAAGTGACCTTGAAGAAGTTAAAATTTGAAATGCAAACGGGGAATTCTGCAAGAAATCACCACTGTTCCTGTTTACTTGTCTAAACTCGCATGACGACAGTCATACATAAGTATCACGAACAAGGGTGACATTATTGGTTATATATACACCACTAACTCACTTATACACAGTAGTCTATGGAAAAAATGGCAACTTTGAGCATGTTTCTTTCATATTTAAAACTCTCACAGAGGAAATAGAACAATATCACACCCAAGTACAAGCTAAAATCTCAAAATAACCAAATTTTCAACATATTATGGTGACCAGAAATTTTTTTTAGTTACGAAACCCCAAACTCACAGCACGTCCGATCGCTCAGTACAAGATGGTCTATAGTTGCTGCATCTATAGTGAGCAAATTGATGTGAAATTGCTGAGCGCGGAGTAAAGTGGCTCAAATTTACTGTACAAATGCCACTTAGCTTGAGAAAACATACCAGTATACCATGTCAATCATGAGATTCCATCACTTTCGTAATATAACTAGTGCATTTTCAGACATTTTAAAGCAGTGTTTTCAGATGCCATGCAAAAAGTAGTCCACCCAAGATTTTTGACCCTTACGGCAGCCAGGTTAGTGGTGTATAACCTATTATGCGATTTCAGATGAAGTTTGGAAAACGCTGTACTCCATATCATCATACCATCAACATAACTTATTTTCACAAACAGCATGGACGTAACAAACAAAAATAAAACTCCTATCATTCTGTACTGCTGAGAAGAAAATGATCACAATCAAACTTCGATCAAATGCCACGTGTTATTAAAACGAGTTGTACATTGCCTCTAAAGTACCACGAAAGTAAATTAAACTCATTGCGGTTCATTAAGTGCATCTCAAGATTGCCAAAAGCAGAGGAAATATAAAAAACTAGAAAAGCCATGTTCCTTACTCTTTAAACTGATATCGATCTTAAGTAATTTATTTCGTGATTTCATGTCTAAACAAGCGATTATCTGATTGTACCATTAATTTCGTAGACAAGCTGTACATAGTCTAAGCAATTAAGAGCATGAGGGCAACATTTAACAATAAAAATGCCATTCTTTCGTTATTAAACAGGTTTATGAACTTGAGTAAGCACGCTGGCAAACAAATAACATTACCTAGGACCTATTTGCGGATTTGTGTGGCAGACTTAACTCCTCTTCATCGGAAACCATCTTCCGCATATCGTAAAAGGTTGTATTACAACAGAGAATACAATATATTTCCTGAAAACGGTTACTAGTTCTCTCTGCTTTCAGGGTTACCCAAGAATGTGGTGTATGTTTTCAAACTTGTGTACATAATAAATCGTTTTGTTAGTGGTCGTAAGTTCAATAGTTGCCATGTGATACATCTGCGTGCTGCCATGTATTAGGATAACTCAATTATCTTTCCTTGAGTCAGTGACTCTTGAAATTATTCTTCAGGCAATGCAGTTGCTAGCCCTAGAACTAGGGCTCGGCTCGCTTATTTAGGTACAAGTATCAACAGAGCTGCGAAGCAGCGACGCGCTCGCTGGTGAAGCCTTCCTGGTCAGTATTGGGAAGGGATATTTGGGAGGTCAGTACCATGCAGTTGCCTGAAGAACCAACGATTAATATACCATTAATAAGCAAAAATATAGACCAGTTATCACCCTACGCTACTTCTTTGGTTACTTGCTAATGGCTATGGCCCATAGTATTAAAATCCAAATAGGTACCGTTGCCCAATGTGTAACAGTCTGGCCGACTTATTTCAAGATACCAGGCCCTAACAATCTGCAGTTTCCAAGGTGTTCTCTTCAAACACCATTATTAAATGAACTGAGTCAGTATCATATACTGAATTGTGACTTGCCTTTTTAACCATCATTTTTTAGGGATTTCTCTTCAAACATGCTCAATGCTCAAACATGCATCTTTTAAATATTGCCCTTATAGGGCAGTGGCTTTTGACCTCCCATAGACCCTGTAGAAACCTGTCATAATGAGCCTTATAACTAAGGCAGGAAATTAATTCAACTATTTAAATATATCCTTCCAGTTTATACACAACGAGTCGAACAATTTGATACACTCTTGAAAAGAATCGGATCATTCTGAAGCTTTACCCTAGTATGACCTTGAACCGTTATTTCCCTAGAGTTGATAAACGATAAGTCACAGATAGGGCAAACTATACCTTTTATAATCCTTATGACATGACGCAAACATTGGTTTACATTTGAAGACAATTGGACCATTATAAAATTTGACCCTGTATAAACTTTACCCCCTTATTACTCAATAAGCACAAGGGGGACTGTTGGGGGCTTTTGATATGTTGTTCCTTACAACATTAGGAAACTATCCTAAAAAAATCAGCTATGGCTTATTTATTTCCGGGTGTTTTTCCATTAATCTTGGACTAAATGCACAGAGTGCTTGCATTCATGGCCAGCGTTTCTGCGGTAAACTCACAGAGGACATAGTGTAGCATAGACCTTAGTCCAAGATATATAGAAAACTTCCGGAAATAAATAGGTAAAAGCTCAATTTTTCAGGAGAGTTTCCTGATGCTGTCCAAAGTCCCCAAGAAATCCCCGTGTGCTATTTGAGAAATACGAGGCTAAAGTTTGTACAGAGGTCAAATTCTAAAATGTTCCAATTGCGTTCAAATGTGTACCAACGTTTGCGTCATGTCATAAAGATAAAAAGGGTATAGTTTGCCTTATCTGCAATTTATGGATTATTAACTATATTGAAATAACTGTTCAAGGTCACACTGGGGTAAAGGCTCAGAATGCTCTGATTCTTTCCAAAAGTGTATCAAATTGTTCGTCTCATTGTGTATAAACTGAAAAGATATAGTCCAAGTAATTTTCTTGCATAGTTATAGGGCTCATTATGGCAGGTTTCTACTGGGTCTATGGAGGTCACAAGCCACTTGTGACCTCCCATACATACCTTTCATATATAGCTTTCAGCTGATTGCACAAATCAAATGTCACACAGGAATAATAGAAAACAAAATTAAAGGCACTATCAGTGATTTTTGTATGTTTGTAACTAGTATATAGGTATCCTAACATACGGTACCATACAAGAGGTGAGACCAAAAGCAACCTAGTAAGGACAAAATAGGATATTTGAGTAATTACTGTAAGGACACTTACTACTACACGTAATTGAATGGAGATTCATATTGTTGAACACTAGTTACTATTTTCTGTCAATTTCTCATCAGTTGAAAAAAAATAACTTAGAAGAATTACACAGAGTTATCCTTCACTTGTAAGCTATTCCTGCAAATTTCAAACATTTTGACTCTTTTATGTAGATCACTGGTAGTGTCTTTAAGTTTAAAAGCATTTATATCTAATGTATCTCATTGTAAATCGTATGCATATCATTCATCGATGAACATGATGAAACCAGCCTCTTGGATAAATTGTACAGAAATATATCTATACATACATGTACTATGTGTTGTAAACCTGTAGTTAGAAAGTTATCAAAAAGAGAATTGTAAACAAGAGAATATGCTGGTGTTATTTGAAATATTCAATCTATCCCTGAGTCTACCAATAGTATATTTATGAAAGACTCAGAAATTTCGAATATACTATTTTTGTCTGTTAATTAAAATATTTAAAGTATTCTGTATTATTTAAAAATAGTCAAGTGAAATGAAAGATGTTCACCTAAACTTCTCAATTTAAACGTTGATTTTCAATAAGAAGGACATCGATTCGAGCTTAACTATTTTTACATAGTGATTAGTATATATATGAAAAGCATTATGTATGTGCAAAAAGCTAAATTTTGTTAGAAATTTGACGGCGCCATCCTCTGGAAATCTCTGAGTCAGCCTTTAACTGCTGGGATTCCATAGTATAGGATGGATGAAATTTGTCATTTTGATGTAGTTTAAAGCAATAACAGCACATTTTTGGAAGAGCGCGCCCAATTTTTAAAATTTTATATTTTTGCACAGTTGTGTTGGTAATTGTCTAATAAACTATATACCTGCGAACGACAATGCTAAAAAATGCGTATTTATCATAAAATAAGCGATTTTGTAATTAGAATTATGATCCCCGATTGTACTTAACGGCAGAGTTTATGTCCGTCCATGACGAAATAGTGCCACCTCAAGAAAATTACCTCTAATTTGACTTGCCTACCGAAGGAACAACTGAGCGTAGACAGGTACACGGAGCAATTTCCCGTTTCTTCCATATTGGAAGGACGTTTCCAGCAGCAGTTGAATTATTATTGGAGATCTCCGATATTGATTATTCTAATTACAAAATTCCTTCCTTTGCGACACATAGAGAATTTTGAGCTCTACCATTCACATGTATACATAGTTTACTAGTCAATTACCAATACAACTGTGCAAAAATCTCAAAATAGTTGGAAAATTGGGGGCGTTCTTCAAAAAATGTGCTGTTATTGCTTTAACTTTATAAACAGTATAACAGTACCACATGATACTATGTATAATCATAACAACTCTCATTTATGACGCACTATGAAGAATGGACATAGCTACACACTGATACTGATACCCGCCAAAGTCTGGTCCAAAGCCCAGAGACCCCAGAACACACTAATCTAGACAAAGAGATACTGCATAAGGTGAATTTTTCCTACTAAGTCCCCGACTAAGTCACCTTCACTGAGGGAGATATATCAGGAGTGCTTGTCTTAAAACGGATAAAACTAGGCTCCAAAAAAAAAAAAAAAAAAAAAAACCTTTTTAAGATTCAACATCTGTATATTGTTCTTTAATAATTAATATTCAATTGTCCCCGCATGAATGTGAAAAAGATGGGTCCATAAGTCTACAAACTGAAAACATAGTTAGCCGGCTAAATACCTTTACCGTGGACTGTATGAGCAGACGGATCCCCGTAATAGTTTTAGCAGGCTTCAGCCACTTGCGCGCGGCTGCGGGGGTTATGCGTCTAGACAAAGAGATACTGCATAAGGTGAATTTTTCCTACTAAGTCCCCGACTAAGTCACCTTCACTGAGGGAGATATATCAGGAGTGCTTGTCTTAAAACGGATAAAACTAGGCTCCAAAGGTGACAGCGCTGGTGTTCTACCAATGAACTACACAACCAATTTCTTCATGGGAGTACCTTTGAAGTACCCATTAAGTAGCCACAGAGTTACCACCCGCATGGGCACCACATCGCCGGCCGCAAAAGTGGGGGTAATCATCCACCTAGGTTCACACGCAGTAGCTTAACCACTAGTCACCCCATGCGGGAGTACCTGCATGGGTACTCCCATGCAAATGAGCTTTGAGCTCTGTGTGATTATTTAAGTAATTTTATCCATTATTTAACATTTTGACAACATGTGTTACATTTTTTACACAAAATGTCGTATATAGGGGTTTTTGGTGATGCTCAACTCAAATATAGATGTTACTTAGCTTAAAAATAATCAGAAAGTCGTAAACAACAATAGAATGTTGGGCGCCCTCTACATTACAACAAGTTGACGGACATCCTCCATAGAAACAGGAATGTTGAAAATTCACGCTCTACAGCACACAAAATTGGTATAGGGAAAATGCACGTAACTCGACTTTGTGAAGTCATTACTCCCAACAGAAGCCTGTTTTGGATATAGTATCTTTATAGAATGTAAATTACATTTGTTATCTTTCTATTGATACAAAAATATTATACTTTTGTGAAAAATCCATACAGGTACCTGCAGCTTCCAAAATGTTTACTTTTTAACGTAATTTTCTACAGGGCCTGCAGGTGTGACCTATTTACTAGGCACTGGTATCTTCATTCACTAAAGTATCTGCTCAGGTAGTTGCATTTGACCCTTCTGAACATTCGAGCCAAATTTCAAAACAATCTGAACACTTTCACCATAGGTACCTATGCAATATTCATAAATATGTTAATGACCCAGCCGGTCCAGCGTAATCACCACGTGCTTATGCACACACATTGCAGGGTTGCCAAAAATTATCAGCCCAATTCGAGGGCAGACGCGCGAAAAAAAAAAGTTGCCGAAAAAATAAAAAGCTCTCAAAATTGAAGTTAGGGAGCATTTAAACCATACTTTTGCGTTAATTTTGGACTCGATCAATTTCACTTGAACAAAATTCAAGATGAAATTAATTTCTCACATTTGAGCACAGTGGGGGTTCGACCTTTCGCCGAGGAGAGATTAGGAACCATTCTTAACCACTTAGACTAGCAAGGGATTTGTTGGAGATGGTGGGATTTTAAATCAATATAAACCTTCACAGAATAAAGGCAGACTCATGCGTGTATATATATACACAATACATACATGTATCAATAGAAAGGATCAACATCATGCAAGATGAAACTGTGATACACGAAAGTTAACAAAGGAAAGAAATTTTAGCCATTTGTCACCCGTCATACACGGCTGCACACTGACTCTACGGGTGGTGTTCTTAATTGATTTCTATGCTTGTTTGTAGCAAGAACATCCAAGGGGGTGAAACGCATTCAAAACCAGTCGTCCATGCTGGGCGCTGACATTTTGAATATTGCACGGAATAATTATCAGTTTGGGTGCTTGTATACACACATGATGTCAATTCGATACAAACAATCCGCCAAAATATCAGTTGTTGGATGTTGGGTGCTATAAAAAAAAAAAAAAAAAAAAGAGGGCAGACGCGCGAAAAAAAAAGTTGCCGAAAAAATAAAAAGCTCTCAAAATTGAAGTTAGGGAGTATTTAAACCATACTTTTGCGTTAATTTTGGACTCGATCAATTTCACTTGAACAAAATTCAAGATGAAATTAATTTCTCACATTTGAGCACAGTGGGGGTTCGACCTTTCACCGAGGAGAGATTAGAAAGCATTCTTAACCACTTAGACTAGCGAGGGATTTGTTGGCGATGTTGGGATTTTAAATCAATATCAACCTTCACGGAATAAAGGCAGACTCATGCGTGTATATATATACACAATACATACATGTAACAATAGAAAGGATCAACATCATGCAAGATGAAACTGTGATACACGAAAGTTAACAAAGGAAAGAAATTTTAGCCATTTGTCACCCGTCATACACGGCTGCACACTGACTCTACGGGTGGTGTTCTTAATTGATTTCTATGCTTGTTTGTAGCAAGAACATCATTGTTTGTGAAGAACAAAGTCGCCCAGTTGGGCTACCAAATAGTGGTTTCGGCAACATTGGTGATCATTGCACCGGCTTTGGCGTGCGTATGTTTATGCACTACTTCCTTATCACTGGGCAACGGCGCCCGGTAATTGGCTGAGAGAAATATGTAAATAGACTAGTGTGTGACATCATCCTAATTATAGTTTGTCACTGCTCGCGTGGAAGTTTGTTGTAATGTTTGTTCACTCTTTATTTTGAGTGGATCTCACTCTAAAAGATGCGTCACTCAGCTGGCTCTTTTTTGGAGTGAGATTTCACTCTTTTAGAGTGGGTTTTCACTCTTTCGTTTTAAGAGAGTACCTTGTTAGCTCAGTTTGTAAGCGCGCTATACTAGTGACATGGAGTTCACGGGTTCGGGTCCGGCCAAGTGCATACTTTTTTTCAAAACCTCTGTGCGCTGGCCAGCTCCAGGAAAAGAATAAATATTCAAGTTATACTCTTGTTATTATAAATTTATTATTTTTCCTGATCTCATTTGGGTGGGGGCTTGAAGAGTAGGCGGATTTTGCGTGGGGCATTTCCCTTTCCAAAGCAGGTTACGCCACTGCAGACTGAGCACCTTTACCGGTCTCATGTAATATCTACACGAAATAATCAATATGCACATGTATAGAGTTGAATGGCGTATAGGCTTAATTGATTTCTTCATCAAGTCTTAAACCAAGGATACACCAATTTATCATCAACTGCCGTAGTCCTCATTCAGTCATCATTACTTTTTTCTTATCTTTTAGAGTGCATTTCTTTCTGTAAAATGATACAGTTTCCCAATAAAATTACTAACAACTTAACCACCTATTTTTTTTCCTTCTGAAAGTTTCCGAGAGACACAAATAAAAGCTCGGTTTTCTTCTTGCGTCAACAACATTTCGCAACGAGGTTCGTATCTACTTGCGTCATGCTTGCGTGTCATTGTCCCGCATGCAAACACCTTTGAGACCGAAAACAACAATACAACATGCGAATGACCGTCTTAGCATGCCATAATTCACCCGGATAATTCACGATTTTTTCAGACAAACTAATGTACATCAAGATCTAACTCTGCAGCATTTTTCGTTGATGGTAAATTTTCATGGGCCTAAATATGTTCTTTTTTGTATTTCGTTACTCTGACTTTCGCCCATTTTGGTACGTATTTTCGGCGTGTTTGAATTAATTTTCTCGGTCACGAACTACACATCTTTCTAGATATTTCTAATTCTACCAATTTCTACTGGAAATCAAAGTTTAGTATCTTATAGGCGTGGTAAGTTACATAAATTTAACCTAAAATTTAATATCATTTCGATTTTTAAATTTTTCTTCGAGTACTCACACTCGCAAATCTGAGCGCTTGGATTTGAAATTTTGTGACGTCATATCGGGGGTCACGTCCTGTAAAAAATACCGGAAGTAATGTCACTGGCGTTCCTACTGTTCCTTAGTAAATGTTGCTGTAGTTATGTGGAGTCAAAATAAGCTTGCTCCCAAGTATGTCGATGACTTGACTATTATTGAGAAGCTGTTTGTCGATCAAGAGAGTAGCATCCATCAAGATTCGAACATATTTGAGAAATGGGCTACTGACAAACGTATATAACCTTAAACCACACCAAATGTATTCCCATTATTAGTGATGTTCTTACGCGTACAAGTGGATGGGGTTTTATGCTCAGCATTCTTAAAGCGGCACTGGCACATTTTCACAAAGTATGAAATTTCTTCAATTTGCTCTCAAATGATAGTCTAGGCCATTGGAAGAACAGGGATATATTTTACACATAAAAATAACATACCCCAAAAACAGATAGGGACATTAATATGAGGATAAAGACATCCAGGTAATTTGTAGGCCAACGTTTAAGTTTTCCATAACTTTAATCAACAAATGTGTATATTACATGAATATTTTTGACTCGTACTCACTGATATTAAAACCACAAAGGTTATAGACCGGTCAAACAGTGTGCATAGCGTGATAAACATGCATACGGAGTGCGTGTTCTTGTGTTAAAAGCCACTTTCGTCGTTTGCTGAATTTGACGTCCTGTTTACCCATAAGGAAGCTGATTTGATCTTAATCATTTCGGGTGAGGGCTTTTGTATATAAAAGCTTTACAACCATGCAAAAATATCGATTTTGAAAAATCTTGAGGGCGCACTATTTTTCAAATGTGCCAGTGTCTCTTTAACCTTCGTCTTACCAAGCCTTTTTGTAACACGGTTTACCAAGGGGGGGGGGTGGTTACCACCTCCTCCGAGAATTCGTTATAAAGTACCCGATGCTTATAATTTTGATACCAGTGGATAGCTATGGTCCTCCTCTTTCCATTGATACCAAATAAGCACCAACGTACCTAGTATTGCGTCACAATAACGTCATCAAGTCCGCGAGTCGGCAAAATTGGCGAAAATCCAATTTTGCGCTAAAAAACGTAGGAATATCGAATTTTCATGCGGTTTTCAGCTCTAAATGATGGCAATTGGCTAGTTTTACATATTAAAACATAGATTTTTAGAGCCACGCTGTGCATACTATTTTCAAAAATGCACCATAAAATATCCTTGGGTGGCAACCACCCCCCTACCCTTCGACTTTGACCGCATACCCTAACCCCGGTGAAGGTGCTACCTTCGCATTTTTTTCGCTAAAATGACCGGAAAGGATGAGAGAACGACTACCTAGAAGCTTTTTACGAAAGTTTTTGGCATTTTAGCGCACCGGAGCGAGTTCACCTGGGGTGGGGTGGGGGGGGGGGGGGAGGTTGGGTGTCACCACCCCCCCCCCGGTAAGACGAGGTGTAATCGTTTTGGGCTCAATATCAAAGGTTTGGTTACGAATTATGTTGGATTTATTAGTCCTCCTCTGGAACATGCGGTCCCAGCCTGGCATCCTGGACTAAACAGAACAATATCACTATGCTTCAGAGCGTATCCAGAAGAGTGCGTGAAGATACTTTAGGATTTCATTCAACTCTATAGAGTCCAGCACGAGAGGAGTATATGAAAATCTCTGATAAAGGTTTTTTTCCTCAGTTGATTTATCTCTTGAAAGGTATCTACTGGAATCCAGTGGTTGTACAATTGGCCACCCTTAACAATTTGAGATCCAAGATGGCCGCCATGTCACTGTAAACACCCCAAAATTGCAGTTTCCATGGACAAGGCCCCCAAAAGGCTTGGTAATGTTTTTGTTTTATAACATTCATGTTTGCGGTAGGAAATGTAAATTATAATGGTTCTTGGAAGGCACGCTTGATTACTTGAGAAATCAAGAGGCCGCCATTTTAAAGCAGACCAACCCCGAAAATGCACTTTTTCACAGAGAGAATCAACCCACATACACGTTTAATAATTTTTTTCTCATCTGAGTATATCTCTCTAATAGGTATCTATAAAATTAATATGATTAATATTGTACACCCTTACAATAGAAAATCCAGAATGCTGCCGTGTTCCATAAAAACACTAAAATATTGCAGTTTGTACAGACGGGGCAACTCAAACATGCATTTTTTGTAGCTGTTACCTATACTCGAGAGCCCGACCAACTGATGTGATGTTTTCGGTGATGCGCTACGGATGTTTGAGGCAACCCAGCGGCTGTGTCCTTCACTGCTGGACCATATGGGTTTGGGGCGTCGTTTAATGAAAAGCTGTTGTCTTCCGTAGCCCTTCAAGATGCTTGGAGGACCATTTATGCCCTGACCCGGCACCAGGGTTTCTTCGACTTCGCGTCCCGAGCCAAGGCCAAGTCCTGGAGAAACACGGGCCGGTGTAAAGAGTCTGATTCTTGGCGTGGGGGGATGGACACGCCGTTCTTTGACCACCGCAGTGAGCCTCGCCATGGACAAGGTATGTATTTTGGAACCCCATCGCCCGAAATCGATTGCCACCAGAAAGGCCGTCTTCCTAGTCCAGGAGACTTGCCCTCTCCATTGGTTTCGAATTCCTCTAAGACTGGAGCACTAACCGGCAGATCCCACTACGGAACGAGGTGAACCCGAAAAAAAAAACCGGGGACGAACCAAAACACGCCCTTTGGTCACAGATCATGAGGATAGGGCTATTATAGACTACTGTGCTGTCTCTGAAGCCCCGATGGAGTGCCCCAATCGCGGTACGCTGTAGCACTTTGACCGTTTTTGAGCCGCCCAACCCTCAAGAAATTTCCCGTTAGGAAATCCCCATCCTGCCTAACAGACGCAGACAAGCATGGGGCACCATATATAGACCCAGCAGAGTCGAGCTATAAATATTCTCTAGGTGCTTCCTCCTTGCCTGAGCAGCGAGCGCTGCAGCCTGTTTCAGAAAGTCCCGCCTGAGTGTATTTTGGCGGAAATGCTCCAGACAGTCAGTTGAGAGCTCGGATGGACGCTCCGGGAGGGACTCGTCGTCTGGAGGATCGCTACTAGCAGGCACTAGTCCCCCACTAGCAATTCTCGGAACCGTGGGAACCACAGCTGAGCCGGCCACAGGGGCCATCAACAGAGCCGGGCAATTGGTCGGACCGAGCTAACCTTCTTGAGGACTCTCGGAATCATCGCAATGGGAGGGGGAGGGGATACATAAGCACTGATTTCCACCATCGCATCCTGACCCATGCTCTGGGGATCTTTGACTCCATGAGTAGTACGCCGTTAGCTGGTGATTCCAGTGGAGCGAATAGGTCCACGTGGGTCGCGGTAGCCTCTTGAAAAAATGACCGGCAGGAGGTGCCAATCCACTGACGACCCCTTACCGATGGCGCCTTGCATTGCAGCCCTTCCGGGAGAGGCCGTCTGCTAGGACGTTCTCCACACCTGGTACATGTGCTGCTATTATTTAAGGCAATGTCCCTTTGCCTGCACCACGCTAGGAGCCTGACTACTCCTTGCGAACCTGAGGGATTTCCTTGCTCCCCCCCCTGTTGAAGTGGCCACTACCGTCATGGTGTCCGCATCGGACCAGGATCACCTTTCTCCTGGTCAGGGCGATTAGTGCCAGGAAGATTGCCCACAACTCGAGCACATTGAAGGATGGCGAGCTTCTGGGCGACCACGGCCCGACACCGTTGTGGGAACCCTAAGTGGCCCTCACACACCGGACGCATCTGTCGTCACGTCACGGAGTGTGGTTAATTTCCTGAAGGGGGCTCCCACCTCCCAACTTGCGTGGATGTGTCACCAACTGAGGTCGGGAACCAGCTTCAGGGGCACTGAATTCCGGAGGGACATTGGGTAGTACCAGGATCGGAAGTCCCCGGAGCATGGGGATCTGGATACCCCTCACGCGTAATCGGCAGTAGGGAACCATCCCAATTAGGCTGGCCAGAAGTCCGAGAAGCCGAAGCCATAGCCTGGCTGGTACCGACCTGCTCTCCTGAGGCATCACCCTCCTCATTCTGGTATGCTATGGGCAATCTGCATATCAGTCGCTGTCGGAGGCAAGACAGAACGTAAGACATCTAAAATAGCTCAAGTTCGGCTTCTGCAACCTAAACTATGTTCTCTGCCACCCCACTAAATGTAAGCCTTCAAGGAAAATTTAGCCCGTGCACATCTTCAAGTAGCTATCTGGAGGATGCTCTAAAATCTGATCCATCTGAATTTGTACCAACTCAGCCATAGCTGGAAACGAAAGGCCAGTCTATGTTGCCAGTCGCAGTGCCCAGTGATGTGCCCTTAGTTCCCAATGAATTATTGAAGTTGATTAGGTGCTCATGTTGAGGTAAGTGCTCATGTGGAGGTTAGAGGCACCATGGTTTTATCAAAGGTGTGGATTGGTCTCTGCAAATATGAACTTGTTCCTCTTCCTTGTTCATAGCCATGGAGAATTCGGAATGTCCGAATGAGAAAACAAAACAATAACCAAGCGGAATAAGAAAACGTACAATAATGAAAACTATTAATGGACATAATGTCAAGTATAGGTGTGCCAATGATCGGTTTGACAACTAGTAGTACCCCCCGTGGTAGAAGTAACCATTGTCCCGCGTACTCCTACCTCCGGGAAAATTGTGACAATTGAACAATCGATTCAGTTGCTCTTTACGCAACATTGTTTCACGCTTTTAATCCGTTCGTCTATGGAGCCCCGGACTTGCTCCCACCGGACTATATCTGCTTTTCATTCACATTCAACACACACCGTAATTATACCTACAACAATGGTTATTACTATGGCTTATAGTGTCCGAGTGCATAAACAGATCCACCCCCTACGAGTAATGTGTAAGAAAATGCTCTTGCCTTCATTTAATCATTGATTGGAGGTAATTATTTTACGAAATCACGCCTTTAAAAACATTCACCGGCGGCATCTTGATCTCTTTTATTATTAGCCAATGTGACAATTAAAATTTATATTTGTAACTAATTTCCAATACATATATAGCAAAGGATAACAGTCACTTACATTGTAGGACCTTGTATTTTGGCCTTCACGCTCCAGGAAATGTCTTTTTTGTGTTTTCCTACTTCAAAATGGCGGCCATCCTGGATTTTTCACTAATTATTCAGCAATGACCTAAATATACATTTGGCATTTTAGTGTCCCTACCCAAAACATCCACATTATCACAAAAACACTAATTACCTTGCATTTTTTGGGTTGTCCCTGTCTTGTAAAATCAATTTAGTTTTAAACAGCCCAATGGCGGCCAACTTGGATGTCTCAATTGCCCAAGGGTTTGCATTTATACGACCCACCTTGTTCCATTTATACCCTTTCAGAATATATAATCAGCTGAAAAAAATAACTTTATCAGAGAGTTTTTGATCTCATGCCAATAGACTTCCCGCTGCCGGACTAATACATCGTAAGAATTGTGACTTCCTGTAACTTATCCATGCTTTAATGCAATTTTGTCCTTTTAGCATGTATCCTCTAATCTGTGCACTGCAGTTTATGCTACATGTGATGTGTGCATGTATGTGTGCGGTGCGCGCGCGGCGCGCCTGTGTGTTTGTTGCATGAGTTGTATGCTCTTCACCGTCAGGCCGTTGGCGCATCCCTTGTGTGGTGTTGTCAGCGTGGGAGAGAGTTTTGCTGTGATAACTTTCTATTGTATTCCTTAATGTAACCTCAATGATTTAATTTATTTAAAAATTGAAAATTGAATTGCATTGAAATAAACATTGAATTGTAAATGAAATTAAAAAAATGGTCCAGCCGTTTCGATAGTAAAGCCAAATTGTACTATATTGACCATAAGAAACAGGACGTTTTTGTTCAACATCAAAAGGGAAACATTAAAAAAAAATTACTCGAGTAATGAGAAAAATTTGAGTTGTTTTCTGCTACCAAAATCTCACTTTTGAAGGGAGTAGAGTGGGGAATGGAAGTTGGCGGACGTGTGAACCCCCCTTAAAGAGTGAAAGGCTTTGGGCATCCCCTCATTACTATAATCTTACGAACTGTTCATATCCATAAACTGGGATCTTCTGAATAATCCAACATTCCTCTATCCTATGACTATATCGGTCATAAATGAGGATTTCCGTTCTCGAAGTATGGGGAAGACATTGAGATAATTTTTCTATCTCTTGATCAAGAATGTTTTGGGTCCAACCTATGGGAATTGAAGAAACATTGGAAATAGGGAGAAAATTTAAGCACAGTATAATTTTCAAACCAGGTCAATGTGTTAAATGTATACGCTGCATTTGCCTTGTTCTAAAGATTAAATAAAAAAAGGCTAGTTTGACTAGGTTCCGACCTTTAGTTACGGCTATATAACCAGGGACGTGTAGACCAAATACCAACGGTATAACAAATTCTGCTGTCTCCATCTGGGGGCTAAGGAAAACCAAGTGTGAATTCATAATTATTACGATCACATAACTGTCTTTTCCGCACATAAAACTGGCACATTTTCTTAAAATATATAAAATTCACCATCAATTTCCTTTTTTCCCAATATCAGAGACCAATGGATATTTATAGACTTCAGCAAACCATGAGCTAAGATATATACAATGGCCGGTTATGTAGGGGCCCTTGTTATAGCCCGGTTGTTACCACCTCCACGATCGGGTTGAGTGACAAATACCCGTCCCGTCCTCTCAAACATAATACCAGTGTACATTATAATTAAGGTGCGTGACAACTAATTTCTTCTTCTTGAAACGCGGCCATTGAATCGAAGACGTTAACATAAGTACGCGGATTTTGGTTCTGCACAAGTTGTTAGGTCAAAAAGCTTGCCCAGCCAACATTCTTCTTATGATGTTGTTCATGTTTCTCCTTTTCGAATAAAGGATGAAAACATGGCCAAAGTAGTTGACCACGCACTATAGAACTCAATATTTACTTATTGGTGAATGAGGTTAAGTATTTTGTCCTGAATAGTACTCAGTCTAAATTGGATCGTAACCGCTGAAATCTCTTCAGCTGCCCGACCACTATAACATGGTCCTCTGCACTCCCAGATGAAAGGGAATTGGAAGTGGTTTTTTTCTACACCGCATACCGGGCCGTGATTGAATATCTTTAACTCCATTGTTTGTGAAGTCTTGTGTATCCACTAGTCACGATATGGGGAAATGAAAATGAAGTACTTTTTATTACTTTTCACGAAAATTGCCAGTTTTATTTGTGGGAACAGACGATTATCTGATTTAAATCATTATTAATGAATTTACACTTGGTTTCCCCTAGCCCCTCAATGGATACTACAAACAACAGCTAGAAGGACATGTCCCATCGACTAAAATCCCTTTACGTTCGAGCTGAACCTAGGACATTACCTAATGCCTTATTTTATGATGCGTGTCATTTGATTGCATAAATTATAGTGCAAAGAAACAAGGTTTTACATTTTCTATAGGGTCACGAAAAGTTGACCTGAAAAGTGCATATACGGAACTTTACCCATTTAAAAAATGCATGTTCTGTTTTAGTATGTCAGAGTATCATTTTATCCAGTATCCTTCGAACTATCGAAATCCTATCTTAAAACCTTCGTACCCAATATTCGAAACCGCGGAGGTCCCCGAAATTTCAAAAATGCACATTTCCCAACATTTAAAAAAGGACTTCGAACGATTTTAAAATGGTGTTACGGTCAAGCCCTGACCAATGCCAAACACCTCTAAACTACGGATTCAAACGCCTGAATAACTAGACAATACACGTAATACTTGATTACAAATTTTAAAACAAAGAATTTATTTACCGTTTAGTAACGTTCCAATAATAACAAAATCTCGATTAGGTTATCAATATCAAAGATTTATCTATACTAAAGTTGTTAATGTTCATTATTTCTCTGACTTACTACCTGGGTGTGCCACGACACGTGCTGCAGCACGATTACTATAAAGATGCCGAAATTTTACAACAGTCCTGGCGAATATCCCAGCGTAAAAACAAACTTCACTTTCCAGTAGTGGAGGACTTGTCCACGACGACTTTGTCCTGACTGAAGAAAACCAGCTCCTAAGACTTTCCCGAACTCGGCAGGGTCGACTAAAATAAAGTCCAAGACGTGGCTTGTAGCTTGTTTATCCTTGCTCGACTCGAGGAGGCCACAAAATACGGAAACCGATGACGGCTACACAATCGGACCAAACTGCTGGAGCTGAGACTACTAGACATGTGCCCCTACGGAAGACGTCCACTATCAACTTGAGCACCGGATGTCACTATACTTGAGTAATGATGTTTGATACTCCTGCCTGCAACTTTTCCCTCAATTGCTTTATATAGCCTCTCAAACAATTATAGAAGGATCCAGCACAGTCTATAATAAGTCACTGTACTATATTATAGATGACATCATGAGGTCCTGAGCCTCCTGGAAACTTCTCCACTGTTCTCATGTGTTCTGATGGATACCTCCACTTTTCTCTGTGCCTGTACATTCAGTAGGGCGCCACCTATGGTTCATTGATAATTTTCCAGCAGCTTCTGACTCAGTTTAAGTATTTTTCTAGAAGCTTCAACCCATTCTTTTTATTCTACACACCCATATAGGCACATAACCAGGTATATTTTTTCGACTTATGTTCTTAGATATTATAATATTGTATATGCATTTATAAGTTCAACTTATTCAAGTGAAATAATCATTGCTTATTCTTGGGGCCTGTAACAATGGTTAAACACTAGACGTGGATACTCCATCTGTTAATGGTGTTATGCACGGTATGCTTAAAATCAGTGCCGTATTAGTACTATACCTTACTACTACTTCCATGAATTCCAACAACAATCTTCTTTATCGATAGATCAGTCATTGTATTCTTCGTATAGTACGCTAGGAGTTATTTGTTGTCTTTCATTTTGATTTGATGAATAGCAGATAATACACCCATAACGAATGCTGCAGACACAAGAACAGTTCCTAACGTCACGAACGAAATATGGTAGCTCCCGGTGACGTCATAAATCCACCCTGTAAAGAACAGTGTTTGAATAATTTGAATCATGATTATCAATGTGACTGTTCATCTGTGAGTAAGTTAAAAAAGACGCTGATTACGCCCACGATTTGTCATCTTTATCAAGTAGTCGGTTTGCGGTCTGTCCACCGATTCGCATTAAAATACACAATGAGAAAAGAAACAAGCAAACAAACAAACCTGGCATCGTTTCATTATGCCTTGGTCAAGGTGGTGTAAATTATTTCGCGAGCGCGCTAGAGAACGGTTAATTAAAAAATAACACTATTTTTTTTACCAAATGGCTTGTCATAAATAACGCTTGGAATCGTAGCCATAGCTATTGTTAGTATCCGAGTCCCAACCACAGGTATCTGCGGTCTAACTCGGTGTGGCCGCCTTGTCTTACCGCCTTGTCTAACTTGTTATTTCCGGGTTCCATGTATTTCAAGACATTTTCTCGTGATTGCGAGAATTTCTTCGCGGGGGTTGTTTTTCAATAAATGGGCATTAAAGGTCCATGGCCCGATCGCTAATAGCCTCGTCCCCAGAACCCCAGATTTTACCGGAAGTGGTCGAAATTTTGGTAGCTGCTATTTTTCTCATTTACCCTGTGAAATCTTAGGGCTAAAGGATGTTTGGTTTGGAAGTTATGAGCGAAAATGTACTCCATTTTGGTCGACCAATATTAATTTTTACACCTCACAAAATCACGTTCCTAGCTCTCGCATCAAAACGGATTGAAATATAGGTGAGAACTTTACAGATGGGGTTTTTGGGTGAAGGCCATTCTATCAAGATGAAAACTTTATATACTTAAATCGGACCATCCCCCTTTAATGAGTTAAATATTAATGACAAATCAAGGATGCAATGTTCGTGAGTGACACGTGCGGAGCGCCATTGTTGGCCAATGAGTACAGGCTATTGTGTGTTATTTGTAGGAGGATCATCATATTTTATTAAATAACCTACACAGTTAAAATTAGTTGGTCATTCTTCGTAAAACATTAGTCATATTCTCAAAAAAATTAGTCTGTAGATTAATGAGCAATAT